>WNWU01009628.1:0-31217 GCA_012654045.1 Ptyas mucosa | reverse complement strand
CTTTATAATCTATTCCAATCTTCCCATTTTTTCCATATTCATCTCTTATATAATTCTTTATCACAAATTAATCATTTTTCACCGTATCTTGTTATTTCAGCTTCTGCCATAGTATTTTTTTTCAAGTGCATTTTACATGTTTCCAATTTCAGCCATAATATTCTTTTTCCATATTTCTTTATCTTATCTTAATTTCTTCTTAATACATAAACAGTATCACTATCCACTCTTAATTCCTAATCTCTTACAATAACATCAATTATCTTATTTCTCCATTACAGAATATATTTCTCAAAATCCCCATCCCACTTTTTAACATTTCAACTTTGTCTCTTAATTTAAATTGTCTTCAAAATTAAACCAAATTGCCATTTAACATTTCATCTGCTATTCTGTTTTACTATAAGCAATATACATCATCATATTCAAATCTTACATTAATTTAATTTAGTTGACCATCCACAGTTAATACAGTTCCCTTAAATCTACTAATACATACCTTATTTCCTTTCCTCCTTTCCACTAATCTTCCCTTTAACCATTTTCTCTTGGTCTCCCCAAAATTCCACTTCTTGATAATTTTCTCCTTTTATCCCATTCTCTTAACTTCGTCTCCTTTTTTTAATTTTTATATTTATTATATCTTTTCTTCTGGATTCTGTTTCTCACTTTTAGGTATGTTATTTGAGTAGTTCTCTCCAAGCTTTCTCCTAATCTCTTTCCACTCTTTCCCTCTTTACCCTTTGATTGATTCTTTTTTGGGGGATGTTGCCCCCTATCCACTCTTTTTTTGTCACTGTAAATCCCAGTGAAATCATCTAGCTGCTTTTTGCATTCAATTCCTTTTTCTTCAATATTATTTTCCTGCTCCTAATTTATGCTCCCTTTTACCACCTTTTCCCCTATTTCCTGTTCTGTGTATTCCAACAGAATTTCCGACTTTCTATTACCCTTTAGTAATTCACGCATATTTGTAAACATCTCAATTAATTCCTCACACATCCAAGTATCCATATTGCCAATTTGAGAAGTTGTTAAAACTTTTGAATTATGTCACATTTAATTAAAACTTAAAATCCATATAGTCTCTTTTTATTTTTAAATAATGTCCAATTCAAATATTTATCCAGTTCACTCCAAGTTAAAGATTTGTTATCTTCCACAGCTGTTGAAAATCAAAACCAAGCAATGTAGAAAGACAAATACTCCTTAAAAGTTCTCACAGTTTCCAAATTATCTTTTAGTGGTCAAAGTCACTGTCACTGCGTTATTTGTTTGCCAGCTGAGTTTCCATCCTAAGACTTACGGTAGCTGCCAGAGAACCTTATCCACAGAGATAAGACTGTCTTGTGATGTCTGAGCTACTGCACATGTCCACATTCTTTCTTTTCTAACTTTCTTTTTTTTATTATAAATATTTTATTGAATTTATATACATATATAGAATAACATTTCTATTAACATCGGATATGCAGTGTTTATACATATATACATGGTATATACCTGGTGTCACTTATGCTGTTTGTTGCTGTTTATTTAACACACCTTTTACTCCTTCTTTCATTTTATCATTCATCCATTCATACCACCTTCCCCACACAGTATAATAATCTGAGTTCTCATCATTATTTATTTCATGGGTTAGTTTACTCATCTCTGCGCACTCCAGTATTTTCCTAAGTTCTTCTGGTGGCAGGGCTTTCTCTTTCCAGTATTGTGCGTAGGCCAGTCTAGCAGCTGTGGTTATATGTATTAATAGGTGAATCTTTTTCTTTCCATACTCCTTCTTTACTATTCCCAGGAGAAATATTTCCAGTGTCAATTCAATATCTTCTCCAATTATTTCTTGTAACCATCTCCGAATTCTACTCCAATATCTTTTTGCTTCGGGGCATGTCCACCACATGTGAAAGAAGGTGCCCTGACCATAGCCACATTTCCAGCAGTTTGGGTGTATGTTGGGGTACATCTTTGCTAGTCTAGCAGGTGCTAGATACCACCTGTGGAGCATTTTGTATTGGTTTTCCTTATACATCGCAGCTCTGGTCAGTTTGTAGTTTTTATTCCATGCCTCTTCCCATTCATTAAAATTTATGCTATGTCCAATATTTTTCTCCCATACTCTCATTTGATTTTTAGCTATATCCTCAGCTCTGTCCTCATCTAATAAGTAGTTATATAATTTAGCCAAAAAAATTTTCTGTTCCCATCAAAATTTTATCTAGTCCGTTGTATCCTAGTTCTAAACCGTATTCTTCCTTATCTTTCTGGTATCTTGATTTTATTTGTAAATAGGTCCACCAGTCTAGGTTTATACCTTGATCTCTCAGGGCGTCGTTAGATTTGAGGTTTCCTCCTCTGTCTAAAATGTCTTTGTATCTACACATTTTCTCCATTCCCCACCTATTAGGGTAAATCAGAGCCTCCATCGTGGAGAACCATTTTGGGACTTTGGTATAATATCGCTGCCTGATTCCAGTCCATGTTTGTATTAGAGAGTCCCTAATTTTATGCCTATGGAAATATGTTTTTTTTTTCTTCTCTGTGTTCCATAGGTATGCGTGCCACCCTCTCTGTAAGTCGTGACCTTCTAGGGTTAGAATTCTTTTATTTTCCAGAGTGGCCCACTCCCTTATCCATACTAGCGTGGCTGCCCTGTAATATGTTTCCCAATCAGGGAGTCCAAATCCTCCCATATTCCTTTTTCCCTGTAAAATTTTAAAGGAGATCCTCGGCTTTTTCCCCTCCCATACAAATTCCCTAATGGTTTTGTTTAGTTCTGAGAAATTTTTTTTATCTAAATTCACTGGTATATTTTGATATAGGAATAATACTTTGGGGAGGATGTTCATCTTAATCGCGGCTATCTTACCTAAGAGTCACAATTGAATTTTCTTCCATCTATCCAGATCTTGTTTCATTTTTGTAATTAAAGGGGTATAATTGTCTTCCTTTAGGGATGAACACCTTATGGTTATCCAAATTCCTAGATATTTTATTTTTTTGACAACCTGTAATCCCAACGTTTCTTCTATCTCTTTCTTCTGCACCTCGGTTACATTCTTAGTTCATATTTTGGTTTTGGTTTTATTCAATTTGAAGCCTGCCACCTCTCCGTATTTGCCCAATTCCTCTAATACTTTTTGTCCGGATTCTAATGGGTCTTCTAATATTAGGGCCACGTCGTCCGCAAATGCTTGCATTTTGTAAACCTCTTTCCTAATCTTTAGGCCTTTAATTTCCTCATTATTTCTAATTTTTCATAGCAGGACTTCTAGGGCCAAAATAAATAATAGTGGTGATGGGGGCATCCTTGTCTTACCCCCTTCCTGATCTGGAATGTTTTTGTCCTATCTCCATTTACTAAGATACTCGCCCTTTGGTTGTCATAAATAGTTTTTATCATCTGTTCAAAATTTGTTCCAAATCCCATTATTTTAATTTGTTTAGTCATGAAATTCCAATTTAAATTATCGAATGCCTTTTGGGCATCTAAAAAGACTAAGGCCATCTGCTTTTCCGGGTGTTCTTCATAATATTCTAGGATATCCAACACAATTCTCAGATTGTCCCTAATTTGCCTCCCCGGGAGGAATCCGTTTTGATCTTTATGTATCCAAGCGTTTAATATTTTTTGGTTCTTTCCGCCATTATACTCATAAATAATTTGTAGTCAGTGTTTAGAAGGGAAATTGGCCTGTGATTCTGAATTTGTTTTAGGTCAGCACCTTCTTTCAGCAGAAGTGTGACATGCGCTTCCCTCCACGAGTCTGGGATTTTTGAACCCATCAAAGCCTCATTGAAAATTTCCACTAATTTTGGTTGTAATGTTTCTTCTAATTGTTTATATATTTCTCCTGGGAATCCATCCGGGCCTGGCGATTTGTTATTTTTGAGTTTAGAAAGGGCTGCTTTAAGTTCTTCAATTGCTATCTTTCCATTGAGCATTTCCCTCTCTTCCTCAGTTATTCGTGGAAGCTCTGCATTTACCAGGTATTGCTCTACTTTTTCTTCTGGGACCTGCTCTTCTTTGTATAGGGCTTCGTAATATTTCCTCGCTCTTTCTAATTTATCTTCTTTATTTAAGAAGTTACCCTCGGAGTCTTCTAATATTTGGATTGTCCCTTTTTCATTTTCCTTTTTTAATTTATAGGCCAGCCACCTGCCCGACTTGTTGGCATTCTCAAAATAATATTGTTTTGTTCTTTTTATTTTTTGTGCTAGATCCTCTTGATCTAAGATATTCAATTTATGCCTCCACATCAGCCAATTTTCTTTTGCTACTTTATCTCCGGGGTTTTCTTGGAGTTTTCTTTCTGCTTCTCCTAAGTGGTTTAAAAGATCTTCCAGGGACTTCCTTTTTTCTTTGTTTTTATACGCGCTATATGATATCACAACCCCTCTTAGATAGGCCTTCATTGCATCCCATACTATTGCACGGGATGTTCCTTGATTTTCGTTTTCTTTGAAAAAGGACTTTACTTCTTCTTTAAGTTTTTCTACACACTCTTTATCACTCAATAGTTTCACGTTGAACCTCCATCTCTGTTGTTTCTTTCTCTTTGTATTCTTCCACTTTATTTCTAGGGGGTTATGATCTGCCCAGGTGTTTGGGCTGATTTCTGCCGTTCCTATTTCTAATCCAAGCTTCCTGGTGACCCATGCCATGTCTATTCTCGACCATGACTTTTGCGGGTTGGAGTAAAATGTATACTGTCTATCATTTGGGTGTAGGATTTGCCATATATCAATTAGATTCAATTCGTCGGCTAAGTCAAAAAAAAGCTCTCGGTAAATTTACCCTTTTATTTTTATTATTTTTATTACTTTTATAGTCTTTATCCGAGTCCACAATTCCATTAAAATCACCTATTATGCAAATTTCATTATATTCCATTTTTCCTAATTGCTCGTGAAGTTTTTTAAAGTATTCTCCCTGGTTTTTGTTTGGAACATAAATACCCACTAGTAACATTTTGGAATGTACCTCTCGTAACTTCAATCATAAGAGTTCTTCCCTTTGTATCGTTGTATTTTAGTTCTGCTTCAATTCCTTTTTTAACATAAATTACTACCCCCCTCTTTTTTTTTCTGCTAGTGAAGTGAATATTTTACCATATTTTTTATACTCTAGACATTTACCCTCATCCTTTTTTATGTGAACCTCCTGTAAACAAATTATGTCTGCATTTTGTTTTGCTAGTTGTAAGTGTTAATTTCCTCTTTTTACAGTCATTTAATCCATTAACATTTACTGATATTAGTTTCAAATCATTCATTCCTGTTTTCCTTGTCCGGTTCTTAGTTTCTGTTTGTTCTTACAGCTCTTACTGGTCTTGTTTTTTCCCCTTTGGCTTCTTCTTCTGTCTTCTTCTCCTCCGCGGTTCCTTCCTTGGTATTCCGTTGGTGTGAGGTTTCCTCTTCTAAATTTGTTGCCTCTATTTCCTCTTTGCTGCTTTGTTCTTCTTCCATACCTCTTAGCTGGTCGAGGAAATCTTGCGCTGTACTCAGACTATCTATTTTTATTTTCCTCCCTTGCCAGGTGATTAACATCCCTTCTGGCAGGAGCCATCTAAATAATATATTCCTTTTGTTCAGCTGCACAGCTAGAAATCTATAGTCCTTTCTCACCTCCCTCACTCTTCTTGGCACCTGTTTTAAAATTATCACTTCTTTTCCTCTGTATGTTATTGGTTCTTCTCTCGCCATATTGCACAGGATGTCTTTCACTTTTTTTCTCACCAACCTAACATGGACTTCCCTAGGGAGCCTGTTCCTCCTTGCGTAATTTGTCTGTACTCTGTAGACGTCCTCCAATTCTCTGATGATCTCTTGCTTGTCTTGTTGGAGTACTTCTGCAATCAGTTCTGCCATCTTCTCTCCCAGGTCCTCCTCTTTGTCTTCTACAATATTTTGGAAACGTAGGTAAAACGACGCCCTGTCCATCTCCAATTGGATTATCGAATCCTCTAGGTCCTTGTTTTGCATCGTCAACGTCTGGTCCACAGTATCTAGTGTCAGGTTCCAATGTTATCTCAAATAAATTTCATTCTCAAACACACAGTCTTTAATGAAATCTTTCATTTATTGAAAAATAACGATCTGTCCTGAACTCATTTGCAGCCCAAACTGACTCTTTGATCCCAAACCCCTCCTGTTCCGTTCCTCAAACCCCAGTGTCTCATTGGCCATCTTCCAAATCAGTCTTCCATCCTGGCTTGCTTCAAATCACAGGAATTTCCCCCCTCCCTCCATCACCTAGGTGACGTTATCTGCCGAGTGGAGAAAAAACTGTGTGAAAAGCCAAGCTGCTAAAATTTCAAACTGCTACTTCTAAACTTTTTTCTCTTTTCATGTCAGCGATGGAGCAAGAATGATTTAGAGTGCTGACATCCGGCCCCTCTCCCTTCATTTCTCAAGGGCGGCCTGCTGAGGAGGAAAAAAAATACAACAAGTTAAGCATCGTTATCCTGTCCGAGGGTGTGTCCCCCCCTCCCGGCTTGCCCGGGTGATCTACATGGAATTTGGCTATAAGGCGGTCAGCTTGGATGTTTGTGCTCTTCACCCAGGAAGCCTCTGATAACGGGTAACCCTTCCATTTAATTAAGTATTGGAGGCGCCCCCGTGCCACCTTGAATCGAGGATTCGCTGTACCTCATAGTGAGTTTGGCCCCCAACAACCAGGGGACTGGGAGGGGGGGTCACGTGGTATCGGCCTTAAAGTTGACCCCACTACAAGCTTTAAAAGGCTGCTGTGGAAAACGGGATGTATCTTCCCTAGCAGCCGGGGCAACTGCAGTTGTACTGTAACCGGGTTGATTATTTTTACTATAGGGAACGGTCCTATAAATTTCGGACCCAATTTCTTGGTTGGGAGTCTAAGGTAGACCTTCTCTCCCACTCAAAATGGTCCTTGGGGAGTTCGGTGCTTATCTGCTTGTTTCTTATAGGATTGTGCCACCTTGGCCAATGCCCTCTTAACGTTTTCCCAGGTCTCTCTCAACATTGCCATCCAATCAGTCAAACTGACTGAGGAAGGGGGCTCCCTTGGACACTCTGGCATGGGGACGAAGTCCATACCACTCACTATTTTAAACAGGGTTAATCCCGTGCTACTGTGGACAGCATTATTATACGCGACTTCCGTAAAAGATAGGAGGTCTGACCAATTGGAATGTTGGTAGTCGACGTAGCATCTTAAGTATTGCTCTATCATGGCATTTAGTCTCTCTACCCCCCCATTGGTGCTCGGGTGAAACGCTGAGCTGAGGCCTTGGGACGACCCTATGGATCGTAGGAACTCCCTCCAGAATTTTGCTGTGAACTGGACCCCTCGGTTGGAGATGATTCTTCTGGGGACTCCATACAGGTGGTAGATGTGTTTCAGGAACAGTTTGGATAACTGGCGGGCCGAGGGCAGCCCGCTGCAAGGAATGAAGTGTGCCTGTTTGGAGAATAAGTCTATTATAGTCCAGATCACTGTATTCCCACCACTCCTCGGTAGTTCTACTATGAAGTCCATCGCAATCTCCTCCCATGGTCTTGTGGGTTCAGCTACCGGTTGCAACAGTCCGGGAGGGCATCCTGGTCGTGTCTTCATCGTGGCACAAATGGTACAACTTTTTACATAACTGTCTACGTCCTTCCTCATGTGGGGCCACCAGAACTGTCTTCGTACTAAGTGCAGAGTCTTTAGGAAACCGAAATGTCCCACTGGTTTAACGTCGTGGCTCCTCTTGAGGATCAGGGTGCATAGGGTCTGTGGGACATAGAGCTTTGTCCCCTTCCATGCTAGGTCATCCCTTTTTGTGAAGAGATGTTGATTGTTTCGGAACCAGGGGTCTGCTGCTGTTTCAGTTTTGAGCCTTGTCATTATGTCGCTTGCAAGTTGGCCCTGCTGGTCACGCCGTTGCCGTCTGGTGACCACCTGACCCACGACTTGGGCAGAGGGGATGATGGCGTTCACTACCTGCTCCCGCTCACTGTTATATTGGGGCATCTGGGAGAGTGCATCGGCCAGAAAGTTCTTTCCCCCTGGGATGTGCTTAAGCTCGAAGTTGAAACGATTGAAGTATTGCGCCCAGCGGACTTGCCTGGGCAACAACTTCTGTGGGGTTGTAAGGGCCTCCAGATTCTTGTGATCAGTCCAAACTTCAAACAGTCTCTGGCCTCCCTCTAGTAGGTGTCGCCAGGTCAGCAGCGCCCATCTCACTGCGAACGCTTCCTTCTCCCACACCGCCCATCACCTCTCTGTGTCGGTGAGCTTTCGGGAGGTGTAGGCACAAGGTTGTAGGCTCCCTTGGCCGTTCTTTTGGAGCAGCATGGCCCCTACTGCCACATCACTGGCACCTGCTTGGATGACGAAGGGCTGTTCGGGGTCAGGATGCTTTAAGACAGGTTCTTTTGCAAACATCTCTTTCAGTGCTTCGAATACCCGCTGGCGGGTCAGGTCCCACTGTAGGGGTTGTCCCGGGCGGGGCTTCGTTGCGGGACTCCCTTTCTTTAGGAGGTCCGTCAGAGGTTTGGCGATTCTTTTTTTTTTTTATTAAAAAAGTTTTAACAATACAAATTTTTCCCCCTTTTCCCCCCCCCCCTAGCCCCACATTGTAAAATACATATAAAAACAATATATAAATCCTTCCCATCCCCACCCTAACCCTCCCCCTCCTCCCTCTTCCCTCCCCCCCTTGACTTCCATTATATGCAATATTAATATTCCCAAACAGTATATATGTTATTCAAACTTCCATATCTTTTTTTCTATATTTACTAACATACTAACATAATCATCTCAGCTAAAAGCAATATAATATTTTCTAGTCTGATACTTATTCTGTACATACTCAATCCATAATTTCCATTCCTGTATATACTTCTCATGCGTCTGGTCTTTTAAAAAAGCTGAAACCTTTGCCATTTCTGCAAATCCAGCCATCTTCTGGGTCCATTGGTCAACAGTCGGTAAAACATCACTCTTCCAATGTTGGGCAATCAACAATCTAGCTGCTGTCACCATATACAAAATCAATTTAGTTTCACCCAGTGTAAAGTCTTTAACTATACCCAATAAAAAAAATTGCGGAGAAAATTGTATTTTTTTCTTTAAAACATTTTGCATAACCCACCAGGTTTGGCGATTCTTGCAAATGAGGGGATGAATTGTCTGTAGAAGTTCGCGAACCCTAAGAAGCTTTGCAGTTGTCTCCGGGTGCGAGCGGGTTACCATTGTAAAACTGATTGTACTTTGGCTGGATCCATCTCTACCCCCTCGTTTGATATTCAGTAACCTAAGTAGTCTAGGCATGATTGGTGGAACTCGCATTTTGACAGTTTGACATACAGGTTCGCCCTCAGCAGTTTCTCCAATACTTGGTGGACGAGGGGTAAGTGTTCATCTAAGGTTTCCGTGTAAATGAGAATATCGTTAGGTAGACGAGAACCCCTTTGTAGAGGTGCTCATGTAGGACTTCATTTATCAGTTGCATGAACACCGCTGGGGCTCCCTGCAGTCCAAAAGGCATCACCTTAAATTGGAAACTTCCTAGGGGGCAGTTGAATGCTGTTTTCCACTCATCCCCTTCCCTGATGTGTATTCGGTAATAGGCTTCTCGGAGGTCTAGTTTGGTGAAAACTTTTCCTTTGGCCAGGTGGGCTAGCATTTCTTTCATGAGGGGAAGGGGATATAAGTTGTGTACGCAGACGGCGTTGATACCTCTAAAATGAACCAGGAAACGCATAGAGCCATCTTTCTTCTCTTTAAAAAGAACCGGTGCCGCAACCCGCGGTTTAGCTGGCTCAATGAAACCCCTTTGTAGGTTCTTGTCTATGTAGTTCCGCATTTCTTGCATTTCGCGGGGCGTCATGGCATATAGTTTAGGCTTAGGTAATTTTGCTCCAGGGATGATTTCAATGGAGCAATCGGCCTCACGGTGGGGAGGGGGGTAGAACGTCACACTCGGCCTCACTAAACACCTCTGCAAGGTCTTGGTACTCCTCTGGGATCTGTTCTGTGACGAGGGAGCTGTCGGATGCGGCCGCCAGTTGCTCTGTTGTACCCTCAGGGAGGGGCCCTTGTATTGGCGGTTTCTTCCTTTGCTGTGGTGGGAAAGATTGGTGCTCCTGCGTGGGGGGCATCTCCCCTGGTTGGAGCGGTAGGGGTTGGGGGCCCTTTGCAATCCTCAGCCTGCGGGTTCCCTCTTGCCACCAATTGATTGGGCCCCACTTGTCTAGCCACGAGAGTCCCAGTATGACTGGATCTGTCATTTTGGGGGCTATTATGAACCGAATCATTTCCCAGTGATCTGCTAGCTCCAGCCTTACTGGCTCGGTCAAGTGTGTGGCGTAAGTCCACCCCACTAGGGATCCATCAACTTGTTCAAATCGGATTGGGTGGTTGAGTTTTTTAACACGGATCCCCAATTTTAGGACAGTGGGCAGGTTGATCAGGCACCTCATGCAGCCTGAATCTATTAGGGCTTGGAAAGTCCCTTGGGTTCCTGTTTTCTGGGCTGTTAGGCGTATTGGGAAAAGAAAGGGGTGGACGGGTCCGCTCACCATCGAGTCGTCTTCACCCTCGTCCTCGCTGTCATACGACTTGGAGGATTGATTTCCCTCATCTGGGACCACTTTTGTTTCATTCAGGTGGGAGAAAACCTCTGGTCTCGGGGGGACTCTCTGTGGCGTGTTGGTGGCGCATTTGGGCCCTCGTTCCAGTCGTGCCCTGGGCTGTGGGTCTGGCCTCGGTCTAGGGGTTCCACACACTGCTGCTGGGTGACCAAGCCCCCCACACCTGTAGCACCTCAGTGGGCTTCGTGGGGCGACTGGCCTCTGGGTGGGCTGTGGCGCTGCGGTTCCTCGTCTGCTGGGTTGCCCCTGGTCCGGGTGGTCTCTCTCCTCACTATTTGGTTGGTTCGACATGTCATTGGCCTGCAGCCCTCTGTTGACTTTTATTGCTATCCGGAACCATTCGGAGAGTCGGTTCGGGATATCTCGATAAGCGGTCACTTGGGCTTGTTCTAAAGAAATACACCAGCAGTCGCTCTGGTAGGGGAAGTAGGGTCCCAATGACTCTCCTGAATTCACGGATATGCTCTCTGATAGGCTTTCCCTTCTGCATTAGGTTTCTGAGCTTGTCCTCCACATAGGGGTCCTCCTCTGCCTCCTCGAATTGGTTTCATAGTTGTTGTAAGAACTCATCTGCATTTCGCAATTGGGGGGCCCTGTTCTTGTAGAGGGCTGCTGACCACCTTCTTGCATCTCCTTCAAATCCCTCTGAGATGGCACTGACTAGGGCTCTGGGAAATGGATAGAGGTGTCCATAACGTCTGATGTAGATATCAGCTGTATCGAGGAATTGTGCTAGCTGGTCAGGGTTGCCATCGAACTTCCCTCTGAAACAGGGTGGGTCCTCTCTCGGTGCCCTATCCTCCCAGTGCGGGGCTCTGTAAGCCTGCTCTGGGGCCCGCTGGTCCTCTTCCTCTCCACTTATTTTGGGGTAGGGCGGGGATGGCCTGTCTAGGCTGCCCTACTTGCTTTGCGGGGGGGGGGACCCATGGATGTACCTCTGGGCTTCTTCTCCTTCTGCTCTGGTGGGGGGAAAGGCTGTGCTTTCGTCTATGACATCTCAGTTTGGAAAGCTCGAGTGGGCCCCCCCTCTCCTCAGGCCTGCCTGATGGTCCCTCCTCCAGAAGGATGGCACGGTCAAATTTCTCTTTCAATTCATCTTGTGGGCTCTCGAGTGGCCTCCCCGAAGATTTTTGGTGTCTGGCCTGCTGCCAGTGCCATAGCCAGTCTGCCCTCCCCAGCTCACTTAGGGGCTTCCCCTTGTCTTGAACATTCGGGCAGGGAACGTCAACGTCTGGGGATTTTGGCAAAAACCCCGAATACTTATCTTCTTTTTTTCCCTTGGCTTGCTTCACTGGGGGAGGGACGAGCCGTAGCTTCATTGCATCCAAGCTGGCTGGAATCAGGGCTGGCTCTTGTCCAGTTGCTTGAATTAAGCTATCTCTGGAAAGATTATTCTCTGCCATAATTACCGGACTGCACTTTCATTTACTCCAGACATCGGGGGAGCGCGCTGGAGGTTTGGAAGTCAGCCAGCTTGGCTTGGAGAGGAGTACTGGGACTCTGTCAGGTCCTGTCATTGTCTTAAATAAATCACATTTTCCAAACAAATTGTCTTTGATGAAATCTTTCATTTATTTAAGAAGGAACATGCCTGGTCCCGACTCCATCAGTGCCAGTACTGACCTGCTAACCCCCAAACACTTCCCTTTCTGTCCCTCATTACATAGCATCTCATTGGCCATCTCCCAAGTCACTCTTACTACATCACCTCACAGGAATGTCCCCCTCCCAACCCATCTCCTAGGTGATGTTATCTGCCGGGATGTAACTGTGTGAAAGGTCTCCCTGCTTCTTCTCTCTCCTTTTCTTTTTTTTTTTTCCATGTCAGCACTAGGATGAATGAAACTTGGGGTGCTGACATCTGCATGATAAGGCTGTGTGAAGTTATTGTGATCAAATAGAGTTTCTGGAACATGAGCTGCACAAGGCAAAAGTGTTTGTTTCTATACTTAAGCCAGATAAGAGGGACTCTCATCTTTTTCAAATTACTGAGTCCTCCATTATGCCTTCTTCTTCGAAGCCAAAGCCACACCCACAGGAGGGTTTTGTGTCAGGCAAATCAGAACAGAGAGCTGTGTACACGTCACATGTGTCTAGTGATGTTGTCCCTTCTCAGATTTCACATGATGTTGATAGAGAAGCGAAGTTTTCTGCAATTCCCAAAATTAACGTTGCGGCACCACCTGCTGGGTAAAGTAATTTACAAGATAAAGCTGAAATGCACAGAACGATGCAACAGCAGTTAAGAAAATTACACCAGACTTTTTCAAACATGTCCCTAACTCAATCAAGTCTGCAGGCTGCAACGCCACACATATCTCCACAGGCTCAATCATCAGCACCCCCTGGTGGTGCTGATGACCTTTTTGTCCAAATTCCTAATTTAGATGGAGCACAACAATGCTTAATACAGCAAAGACAAGAGCCAGTACCTCAGGTGTACATTCCTCAACAGGCATCTTCTATTGTTCCACTGGCTGGTGATTCAAAATTAAAGCATTCAGGACAAAATTATAAGGCTTGGGTCAGTGATGTTGGACTTTTACTCCGTAGAGAAGGTACCCACTGCATGGTGTTTAATCCTCCTGGCCAGCCATGGACTCCTGAAATAAGAGACTTAGATACTAAAGCATGCACAACATTATTGATGTCCATGGATACTGAACTGCAGGTTACTTTTCCACCTGATGCAACTGCCCAAAAAATTTGGGCCCAATTAGAGACATGCTACCGGCCTGTTTCAATTGAATCTACATGTTTGCTCTTGTCTGAGTTCCATGGTTCAAAATTAAAACCTGGTGAATATATTGGAGAACATTTAACTAAAATGAAAGGAATGAGGAAGGATTTGGGCAAAAGAGGCTATCTTATTGATGATTTTCAAATTATCAGCATTATGATTAACTCATTGAATTATGAATGGAAATATGCCATTACAAAGATTAACCAAGTGCCCATTGCTCAACACACAGTGGATCATATATGCAGAATTTTAACTGAAAAAGAGGCATTTATGCTCCACACGCCACATTTGAGAGGACCACCTGCATCAAGAGCTCCAGCGAGGCGCCCCTTCCGAGGTAGAGCCCACGTTCGAAGGATGCCAACATGCTACATCTGTAATCGTGTGGGACATGCCACCCAGGATCCATGGTTCGAGATTGAAACCTGGTGAACAAATTGGAGGACATTTAACCAAACTGAAAGGAATGAGAAGAGAATTGAGAGAAAGAGGCTATTTTATTGATGATATTCAAATGATCAGCATTATCATTAACTCATTGAATTATGAATGGAAAGATGCCATTACAAAGATTAATCAAGTCCCTATTGCTCAACGCACAGTGGACTATATATGTAGACTTTTAACTGAAGAAGAAGCACTCATGTTAGCCATGCCACATTTGATAGGACCACCCACATCAAGAGCTCCAGCGAGGCGTCCCTTCCGAGGAAGAGCCTACGTTCCAAGGATGCTGACATGCTATATCTGTAATCGTGTGGGACATGCCACCCGGGATTGTCCCCAGCGATTTCCAGCTTCTGTCACGTACCAGCCCAGAGGAACAGACTCCAGAGGAGGCAGAGGCAGAAGACAAGGTCGTCGTGGTCCCAGGCGTGATCCGCAAGCTCCACTCGCCACATTGGCTTTAACCAACAATCCACAACCTCATCCAGAATATGACAGACAACTTCTGTGGACTTTGGACAGTGGTGCAGCACTGCATGTTACTTACAGAAAAGAACTTTTTACAGAGATGCACGAGCCTGAACCCAAACTACGTGAACTTTATTCTTTTTCCAATCATCCTTGTCAGGTCAGAGGAAAAGGAACTGTTTATGTTGAAGAGCTCGATGCATTCATCCCTGATGTTTATTATATACCAACAGCAAATAGTAGTTTGCTTAGTCAGAGTCACTTGTCTAGAGTATTAAAGTTCCAGGTCCACCACCTCGAAAAAGCAAGTTATATAGTTAAAAATGGAGATATTGTTGCTGAAACCATGTAAATTGGTGGTGTTTATTACATAAAGCCAAAGTCTAAACCGCAAGCACAGGCAAGTATACAAACTCCAAAAGAGGAGAGCGCAGGCCCAGAGAGAGATGTTCCAGAGAGAGATCCTGTTGCTACTCCAAAGGCTCCTAAAGCCGACAAAAAGAAAATTAGGAAACAGGTTGCTCAGAGCAAGCCTGAGGTTCCTCATAAAACTGTTAATGTTGAAAATTCACTAACTGGTAAACCTTTGTATTACAGGTGTATCCATAAGTGGCATAGAAGATTGGGGCATGCCAGTTTCCGTGTTCTTAGGAAAATGTCGGAGTTCGCAAAAGGTTTGGATCTAAAGGGGTGTAAGGTGTTTTTGGATTGTGCTGTCTGCAAAAAGGCCAAACCCAAAGCAGCAGCCATTCCAAAATGCGCTACATGCCTGTCAACACGCATTTTTGATTTGTTACACACTGACATAGTAGGTCCTTTCAAACCAACACTTGGTGGTAAAAAATATTTTTTAACAATTGTTGATAATTACTCTAGATATGGATATGTATATCCTATGAAAGAAAAATCTGAGACCTTTCAGATCTTTAAAGACTTTACCGCTCTTGTTTATACCCAACATGGAGTAAGCATCACCAGAATTCAAAGTGATCGTGGTGCTGAATTCATGTCTCAGCAGTTCCAGGACTGGATGCGTAAGAATGGAATTTTTCCTCAGACCTTGGCTCCTTACACCCCGGTGCATAACGGGGTTGTAGAAAGATGACAAGGGGTCCTGCAAACCATGATGCGTTGTCTCCTAGAAGATGCCAACCTCAGTAACCCATACTGGGGTGAAGCTATTAAATATGCAAATTATATTGTCAACCGTACTTGGAGTAGTGTAATAAATCAGACTCCTTTCTTCATGTTGTATGGGTACAAGCCCGATCTCAAACACCTCCATATTTTTGGTTCATACGCTATGGTGAACATTCCCTTAGCTCAAAGAAGAAAAGGAGGTCCAGCAGCAAAGAGGATGAGATTTATGGGTATTGATGATAACTCAATGTGGAGCAAATTTATTGACTCCACACATGTAATAGAGATTTTCCAATCCGCTAATTTTGAGGAAGATGTTGACTGGTCCAGGATTCATTCCAATGATCCTGGAGTTTATTTTCCTAGAGATGCTGCTGCTGATGCCACGCAGTCTGATGACCAAGATTCACAGGCAAATGTTCCATCCACTAGTTCTTCTCAACCTGATGTTCCGTCTTCGCAAGTCGCGGATGCTGACGCTAGCGACGATGGTGAAGATGAGGACGAAATGGAAGAAGAATGGACGACTGTTCCGAGGCATTCCAAGAGGGCCACAAAGGGGATCCCTCCACAGCGATATTTGTGGCAACTGACAAAAGCACCCTTGCCTTTGATTTGTAATGTTACACTTCCTCCTGATCAGTTCACACAAATCAAGCATCAAGCATCTGATTCAGAGCAAGAGAAGTGGTATGAGGCAATGCAGGCTGAAATGGACAGTCTAAAGAAACTTAAGGTGTTTACGCTTGCAAAACCTCCAGCAAACAAAAAAGTCATTGGCACTCGATGGGTCTACAGAATCAAAAAGAAGCCAAATGGTGAGTCATTGTACAAAGCCAGACTTGTAGCTCAGGGTTTCGCTCAACGTTATCCTGAGGACTACACAAATATCTACTCACTGACAGTCCGGACTGAAAGTGTAAAAATTGCTTTAGCCACCGCAACTATCCTTGGTTTAGAAGCTTTCCAGTGGGGGACTTCCGGCAGTGACATCATCGTGAACAGGGTGAAGAAACGGAGCTCCCGTTTCTGAAGCCCAATACTCTCCAGTAATTGCTCTTTAAGGGCATTCCCGAACCTGGAGGGATCGGGAAATGAAAGAGGACCTCGCAAAACCCCCTGGTGTTGCGCTGTCGCCAGAGAGGACAAGCGATCAACCTCTTAAATTGGTGGAGAAGAAATCGGCCTTTCCGGCGGACAAGAGCGATGGCGCCCATCTAGACTGAAGCAAAGAGTGTAAGCAGTTTCAAGTGACAGACAGAAAGATCCCCCATAATAAGGATGGTTAACGGGAGACGCGCGACCAAATAGGAGGAAGAAAACCGGAGTTACACAGCGGTGGCATAGGAGAAAAGGAAACGTGGAGATAGAACGGCGCGGAAGAAAAGGAACCCACAGAATGACAATGCAAAAATAAGAGTCGGAGAAGGAGAAAGATTGCCTTGAAAGAGACGAATGTAGTGGAATTCGATCGAAAGGAATAGCCTGCAGAATTTGTGAATACAGAACGTTTGTGGGGACTCTGGATTTAAGTTAGGGAGATCGAATGCAGAGACCGAAACACCGGAACCCAAACGGAAGGAATAAGCGCTGAAACTTGTGAGCACAGAAAACTCGTTGGGACTTTGGAGTTATAGAAACTAAATTTTGAACACTGAAGGAGAAAAAAAAAGTTTTGAAAACTGAATGCAGAGAACAAATACTGGGAATAGAAAAAGTGACACAGTTGGCCATTGAGGGAAGTGAATATTAATTCTGAACTATTGTGGGGGAAGGGGAAAAAAAAGAACTAATACTTAAATGCCAGTATATTAAATACTTTAATGCTTAATATTTAAAAATATTTAAAACCAATAAGAATTATATATAAGAATATAATTATATAGATATAAACTTAAATGTAAATTGAATTATAAGGAATTAACGGTAGAGTGACTAATTGAAATCTTGTTATGAAATAGTTGAATTGAATTATATTTTTGATACAGTCTAATTGATAAATTGAGTTATTGAATAGTTGGAAAATTAAGGAAATCAAAACAGTAATTGAGAAAATAATCATAAGTAAATTGACTTGTAAATTGAAAAGAAATTAATTATCCAAAAGGGGCTAGTGGGAAGTAATCAAAAATATTTGGAGTGGTGAATAAGCAGTTGGGTGGGGGGGAAAAAGGGGGGGAAACACTAAGAAATAATCTTTAAAAATTTATGTTAAGATTGGAAAGTTTCACACGAATACTGAAGATGTCCACATCCACCATAACAAAAGCAGGAAAAAAAAAACAATAAGCACCGCAGTAATGACCCCCCCCACCTCTACAACAAAAAACAATTGATAGCATGGTGGAAAAAGAAAAAGAAAAAATGGAAATGTCACCAAATGTAATACAAACTATGTTTCAAACGATTCAGGAATCAATACTCAAAACTCAAGAAAAAATAGCCGAAAATCAAGAAGAAATGAGAACGTTCCACGCAGAGATTAGAAATGAAATAGGAGAAGTTAAGGAGGACATTAAGACTATGAACAAAAAAATTGGGGGTATTCAACATTCTATAGTAGAAAATGAACAGAGAATTAGGACGGCTGAATCGAAAATAGACCACGTAGAATCAAAGCTAGAAGCAATGGACCAAAAAGCTTTATATTTAAATAAAGAAATGTCAGATTCTTTGGCCATGCTGCAAATGGAAAAAGCCTCTTATTTTCTTCGCTTCCAAAATATCCCAGAGGAAAAAGACGAAAACCTAGAAGGAAAAATGGTGGAGATTATTTCTGGAATGACCCAAATTTATTTATTTATTTATTTATTTAGATTTATATACCGCCCTTCTCCCCAAGGGGACTCAGCCAAAAGTTTAAAAACATACATACAAACTTTAAAAGCCAAATAAAACCAAATTAAACAATGGCCCCAATTATTTAAAATCCCAATTATAAAATATTAAAACCCCAAATATTAAAATATTTACAATTTAAAATTGTTAAATTTTTTTTATAAAAGAAGGGGAAAAAGGGAAGAATTAGGCCAGGCCCGCCTGGTGAAACAGGAAAGTTTTTAGCTCACGGCGGAAGGCACGAAGATCCGGGATCCTCCGTAATTCCGGGGGGAGCTCGTTCCAGATAGTGGGTGCCCCCACAGAGAAGGCTCTCCCCCGGGGGCCGCCAGTCAACATTGTTTGGCCGACGGCACCCGGAGGAGCCCCTCTCTATGGGAGCGTACCGGTCGGTGGGAGGCTATTGGTGGTAGTAGGCGGTCCCATAAGTACCCGGGTCCTAAGCCATGGAGCGCTTTAAAGGTGGTAACCAACACCTTGAAGCGCACCCGGAAGACCACCGGGAGCCAGTGCAGCTCGCGCAGGAGAGGAGTAACATGGGAGCGCCACGTCGTTCCCATCACCACCCGCATGGCCGCACTCTGCGCCAGTTGGAGCCTCCGGGTGCTCCTCAAGGGGAGCCCCATGTAGAGAGCATTACAATAGTCCAGGCGAGAGGTGACGAGGGCATGAGTGACCATGTGTAACGAGTCCCAATCCAGAAAGGGACGCAACTGGCGAATCAGGCGAACCTGATGAAAAATCCTCCTGGTCAAATGTTCTTCTAAAGACAGCCGTGAATCCAGGAGGACGCCCAAGTTGCGCGCCCTCTCTGCGGGGGCCAATGATTCGCCCCCGATAGTCAGCGATGGCACCAGCTGACTAAATCGGGACGTCGGAAACCACAGCCACTCGGTCTTGGATGGATTGAGTCTGAGCCTGTTCCTCCCCATCCAGATCCGCACAGCCTCCAGGCACTGGGACATCACTTCAAGGGCATCATTGGGGTGGTCTGGGGTGGAGATGTACAGCTGGGTGTCGTCAGCGTACTGATGATATCTCACCCCAAAACCACGGATGATCTCGCCCAGCGGCTTCACATAAATGTTGAACAGGAGGGGTGAGAGGACCAACCCTTGTGGCACCCCGCATATGAGGGGCCTCGGAGTCGACCTCTGCCCCCCTGTCAACACCGACTGTGACCGGTCGGAGAGAAAGGAGGAGAACCACTGCAACACAGTGCCTCCCACCCCTAACTCTTCCAACCGGTGCAGCATGATACCATGGTCGATGGTATCAAAAGCCGCTGAGAGATCTAACAGGACCAGGACAGAGGAGCACCCCCTGTCCCGAGCCCTCCAGAGATCATCAATCAAAGATCAAAAAGAGATAAAAGGACAATTGGAGGAAACATACCGAGTACAAACAAACTATATAAGAAGGCATAGACTGGCAAGAGAAGTTCACGTAAAATTCTCCAAAAGATCCATCTGAGATGAAGTTTACAGGAAATCCAGAGAAGAAACAGTGACCCATAAGGACAAAGAAATTATAATCTTGAAACAGATACCCCGAAGAATAAGAAATTTACGACAACAATATCAATTCCTTATATCATTACTGATTAAATACAAAATAATCTATAGATGGTTGCCAATAGAAGGGATTCTAATTACATGGGAAGACAAAAAATATAAAATAGACACTCTAGAGAAGGCAAAGGAATTTCATAGTACTCATTTTAGGTTGGAAGAAGAGCAAGAAAGTAAGGAGGAAGCTGATAGTAGAAGCCAAGAAGAAGAACAAACTGAAACAAATCAAGAAAAAGAAATACGAAAGAGGCAGGAAAAAGAGAGAGAGGAAAGAGAGGGTGCAAAGGCAAAGAATCGGATGGAAACAAGATATACCAAAAAACAAATACAATAAGCACTGGACGAACCAATTAAACTCTTTTCGGTAAATATTAATGGACTTAATGCCCCCCGAAAAAGGAATCAAATATTTACAAAATTACAAAAATTAGATGTAGAAGTGATATGCCTCCAAGAAGTACATATCCAAAAAGAATATCAGAAAATATTAGAAAACCCTAAATTAGGAAGATTATATACATCCCTGATCCCAAAAAAGCAAAGAGGAGTTGCGATTTATATAAAGGAAAAAATACACTCTAAATTAGTGTATGCTGATGAAGAGGGTAGAGTGGTGATGGTAGAGCTAGAAATAGGGAGGAAAAAAATATTAATAGTAGTGATATATGCCCCTAACTATAAACAACAGGAATTCTTTAAGGGCTTACATATAAAAATAGCAGAATTAGAATATGAAGATATCTGCGTGGTAGGGGATTATAATACAATAGTAAACACAAATAAGGACTACAAAGCTGGGGGGAAAAAAACAAAAGAAAAAGGAAACACTCCCAAAAGAATTTGTTAATATGGCCGAAGAACTAAACCTGAAAGACGTATGGAGGGAAACTCATGAAGGAGAAGCTCAATATACTTTTTATTCCCACCCACATAACTCATGGTCAAGATTAGACATGGCTTGGATGACTCCAAATATCCAAACAGCGGTAGAAAAAATTGAGATAGGCACTAACCAATGGGCAGACCATAATCCGCTATTTATAAATTGGAAAGGAGAGAAGAAGTTCAGGAGATGGACGATGAATCAAAGAATATGTAAAGAAAAAGAATTCAATTCGATGCTAGAAAAAGAAATAAAAATATTCTTTCAGATAAATAAAAAAGAAGAAACTTCATTACAAAATACATGGGATACTTTAAAAGCATACATAAGAGGTTTGGTAATTGCATACACAGGGAAGAAGAATAAAGAGAGGAAACAACAATGAGATAAATTAGAGAAAGACCTTAAGCAAATAGAACAAAAATTACAGAAAGAACCCCAAGATAAACTAATAAAAGAAGAATGGAAAATTATTAAACATAAGTTGAATCTGATAAACCAAAAAGAAGTAGCCCAAAAAATAAAAATGGCGAAGCAAAACTACTTTGAATACGCAAATAAAACAGACAGATGGCTGGCCTATAAATTGAAAAAAGAAAGAAACAAAAGAACGATACACCAACTGAGAGACGACAAAGGAGAAATCCAATACAGCAGAGAGGCCAAAAAAGAAATTATCAAGAAATTTTATACGAACCTATATAAACAAGAAGAGATAGAGGAAGACAAGATTAAAAAATACATAGAAAAAGCCGAAATGCCAAAAATTACAGAGGAACAAAGAGAAACTCTTAACAGGCCAATAACTAAATTAGAATTAGATGAAGTATTGAAAAGGCAAAAAAATAACAAAACACCGGGACCCGACGGGCTACCAGTAGAAATATACAAAACGATGCAAGAAGTACTGGGAGAAAATATGCTGATGTTATACAACGAAGCCATTGAAAAAGCCAGAATACCAAATACATGGACAGAAGCAATAATTAGAATCATCCCAAAAGAAGATGCTGACCTCCAACAAATTCAAAACTATAGACCCATCTCATTACTGAACACTGACTACAAAATATTTGCTGCAATTCTGGCTGAAAGAATTAAACCAATACTAAATACATATATACACTCAGACCAAAATGGATTTCTGCTGGGCCGCCAAATAAAAAATAATATGAGAATAATACTCAACACTTTAGAATATTATGAATCCCATCCGGAGAAGCAGGCAACGTTGGTTTTCCTAGACGCCCAAAAAGCTTTTGACAACCAGAATTGGAAATTTATGATTAGACAACTACAAAATATGCAAATTGGGGAAAAATTTGGGGAAATTATAGAAGAAATTTATACTAATCAATCAGGAAAAGTAATTATGAACGATGATATAACAGATAAATTTAACATAACAAAAGGAGATAGACAAGGTTGCCCACTCTCTCCTTTACTGTATATTCTATCATTGGAAATACTGCTGAAAAAAATTAGAGAAGACCAGGGAATCGAAGGTTTAAAGATTAACAAAGAAGAATATAAAGCCCAGGCTTTTGCCGATGACTTAGTGTTTATAACAGAAAACCCTATGGAATCTATACCAAAGTTGTTTCAAACAATAGAAGAATTTGGAGAAGTAGCTGGGCTAAGAATTAACAAAAATAAATCGAAACTAATTGTTAAAAATCTCACGAAGAATCAGGAAAAAGAATTAACAGATATATATACAAATTCAAATAACGAAAAAAATAAAATACTTAGGAATTTGGTTGTCCACAAGAACCTCGGCAATAAAGGAAAATAACTATGATAAATTAATAGAACAAACAAGAAAGGATCTTGAAAAATGGAAAAATTTACACATCTCACTTTTAGGAAGAATTTCGGCCATTAAAATGACAATATTGCCCAAATTTATATACCTGTTTCAGGTTATCCCAATAAAAATAAATAAATCGTTTTTCGAAAACTTGAACAAAATGACAGCAAATTTTATATGGCAAGAGAAAAAACCTCGAATAAAGTTTAAATTGCTCCAAGACACAAAAGATAGAGGAGGAGCTGCGCTCCCAGATTGGGAGACATATTATCAAGCAGCAGTATTGTCTTGGTTCAAGGACTGGATGGAATTAGAAAATTCTAGGACTCTAACAATTGAGGGACACGCTTTGCAAATTGGCTGGCACTCCTTTATGTGGGATGAAAAATATAAAACACACTCATATTTCAAAAGGCATACAATAAGGAATTCACTATTACAAATTTGGCTTAAAACTAAAAAACAGCATTATACGAAAATACCAAGTTGGTTATCACCAGTAGAATCAATTAGACATCCAAATTTAACAGATAAAACCAAAATAATCAGCTATAAAGATATAATTGACCACCAAGGCAAATTGAAGACAAAACAGCAATTGGACATAGATCTAGATAGGGAAACGGACTGGTGGACCTTTACCCAATTACAATCCAAACATAGAGAACATATAAAAACATACGAGATCCAGAAACAAAAACAAGAAATAGATAAAATCATATTAGACTCAGAAAATAAATTAATCAGTAGAATATACAAATTCCTGTTACGTTATAAAATGGAAGAAGAAACAGTTAAGGATACGATGATCAAGTGGGCTCAAAATATCAAACACACAATAAATTTGGACAAATGGGAAAAATTCTGGCAAATTAATATAAAATTAACAAGAGCAGTGGTGTACAAGGAAAACCAACTGAAAATGTTCTATAGGTGGCACATGTCTCCAACTAGATTGGCAAAAATACACCCTAAATATAGCTCGATTTGTTGGAAGTGCAAAAAGACACAGGGAACTTTTTATCACCTATGGTGGACGTGCCCGGCAGCAAAAACATTTTGGTCAAATATTAAAAAATGGCTGGAACAAATAATAGAAATGCAGATAGACAAAGAGCCAGAAGCATTCTTACTAGGAATTTTTAACAAATCATATCCCAAAGACACTAAATACCTTATAATTCATATATTAACGGCAGCAAGAATATCATACGCAAAAAATTGGAAACAAGAAAGAATCCCAAATGAAACAGAGTTAATAGGAAAAATCTTAGAATGCGCTGAAATGAATAGGCTAACCAAAGAAATACAAGAAAGAGAAGAATCAGACTACTACAAAATATGGAGTAAATGGTATAATTGGCTAAAAACCAGAAACAAATTTAAATCCTAGAGGGCTAACATTACCAGTATAGAAATTGTTATTAGAATAAGAAGAGGTGAAGAAATATATATTAAGTAGAATGTTACTTTGAAATAGTGCTTAATAATAGTGTTTTTGTTTATATGTTGTATAAATATTTGTTATGTGTATGTTATGTGTATGTTATGTTATGTGTTTTTTAATATTTATATTCTAATAAAAATTTATTTTAATTATTAGAAGCTTTCCAGTTCGATGTTGACACGGCTTATCTACATGCTGACTTAGATGAAGAGATCTACGTAAAAGGTCCTCCAGGGTTCCGACAGCAAGAAGGGGATACCTGGTTTCTACACAAAAGTCTTTATGGTCTGAAACAGTCTGGTTTAATGTGGTACTTATGTCTTACTGACAAACTAAATTCAATGGGCTTTATTAAGTCCGAAACTGATGAATGCGTATTTACAAAAAGATCTGATAATACATATGAGATAGTTCTTGTTTATGTTGATGATATTGTTTATATTGGTCCAAATAAGCAGATGAGTGAGAATTTTGCTAAAGCTTTGCAGAGATATTTCACACTGAAATCTTTAGGTCATGTTAGCACTTATTTAGGTGTTCAGATTGTCAAAACTCAGAAGGGGTTTAGTCTTTCACAAGAGGATAAAATTGAACAAATTTTACATCATTGCAACATGAAAGATGCTAGTACAGCACGTATACCCATGCAAACAGATTTTCACAATTTGACACATGAACCAAGTTCTGAATTCAAGGATCAAACGCTTTATCATTCAGTCATTGGGTCACTGTTGTATATTAGTAGTTGGACTAGACCCGACATTGCACTTAGTGTTAATCTCTTGTCACGACACATAGGTAAGGCAAAAGAGTTTCATTGGACATGTGTTAAGAAATTATTGAAATACCTAAAACACACTAAAGATATGAAAATATTGTTAGAACCGACACATACTGATCATGCAGAATTATGTTGTTATGCAGATTCTGATTGGGCGAGTGATAAGAAATCACGCAAAAGTACTTCAGGTTATATGATGTTCTTAAATGGATGTCCTGTTTATTGGCAAGTGCGAAAACAGAATTTTGTTTCTTGTTCATCTACTGAGGCTGAATATGCTTGTGTTTCAGATGCATGTAATTCTCTAACGTGGTTTGATGCTTTGGTCACAGATATCTGGACACACCCAATTCGACCGATCACCGTGATGGAAGACAATGAATCTGTAGTTTATATTTCTGAATCACGTTTCATGGGTTCTAGGTCCAGACACATTGACATCTGTTATAAAAATATAGAACAATTAGTGAAACAAGGTTTTGTAAAATTGCAGTATGTGCCTACACATCATCAGATTGCTGATATGCTCAACAAACCGGTTCCAGCAGCTCAGCACAAGTATCTGTGTAAGAAGAGGTGCCTTAACTGATGGCTATACCTGATGTCTGCTCAACTGACAAAGAAGGGGTTGTCACTGCGTTATTTGCAATAAATAATCAGCGTTCCTGATTATTTCCACAGTGTTCCTGATGTTCCACAGTCACAGCTGTACTTTCTCTTCTATTTTTCAACAAATGTTGCAGTACTCTCTTTCCGTCAGCAGATGTCTCTCTCAAATCCACAATATTCTCCAACCAACTAAATGTCAAAGCTGTCAAAAATATTTTAAATCCACATAAATAATACTTTTCCTTGGGTTCTTTTCTTTTGTTATTTTTAGTTTCTCCAAATCCAATTGTAGATACGAAAACTTTCTTGGGCTTTAGTATTTTAACCTCCTCTTTATTCTTCTCCATCCATAGAATTTCCCAAATGCCAATTAGCTGGTCATTTCAGCTCTGGGACACCTTTTAATGTTTCAATTCGAAATTTTCTTTTACCTGTGAGTTGGCCAATCACTCACCTGGTACCAGCACTCCGTTCAAACACCGCTCCTGCACAAAAACGTAGTCTGGGTGCCCCAGCTTCAAAGCGGTCATTTTACAATGGCTGCCATCCCGGCTGCCGGTCCGAAGAGCTGCCTCTGACCTTTCGAGGAACTTGCCTGTTACTCTTGGTCGTCCAAGACGCATCTCCTTCTTTTTTTAAAAAATTATTATTTTATGAGTTTTAAAAGTAAAACAATGGACAATCTATGGTTTATCTAAAGAATCAACAGAATTAGATCAGATATTAGCAGGGACAGATGAAAAATTAATAAAGAAAATATATAGCTATTTGTTAAGTATTAAGATGGAAGATGAACAAGTAAAAGAGATGATAGTATGGGCTAAAAAATTTGGCTACCTGATTGAGTTAGTTAAATGGCAGAAATTATGGGATAGAAATTGTAAATTAACAATGTCTACTGCATACAAAGAAAATCTTTATAAAATGTTTTATGGATGGCATTTTCCACCCTCAAGGTTAGCAAAGATGTTTAAGGCTAAATCTGCAAAATGTTGGAAATTCCACCAGAAACCTGGTTCGTACTATCATATGTGGTGGACATGTCAAAAAGTGAAAAAAATATTGGACAAAAATACATACATGGCTGGAAAAAATGATAAAACAACATATAGATTTGAAACCAGAGACATTATTGTTGGGCATTTTACCAGACAAATACAACAAAGGGAATGTACTGTATATTTGATTTTACATGTATTGACTGCAGCTAGAATAGTATTCACACAATGGAAAAGTGAAGAGATCCCAACAGACGAAGATGTGATTAGAAAAATATTTGAATGTGCAGAAATGGATAAGCTAACACTTACAATTAAAGAAAAGAAACTGAATATTTTTTTACTTGGGACTTATTTTATCAATGGTTAGCTGACAAAAACAGGAGCTAGAAACAGGGAAATATATGGAAGGATTAGTGATATAAGGAAGATACGCTAACTTGGTTAAACAAATATTATGGTTATTATTATTATTAATATTATAATGGATATTAACGCAATGAATATTGTTGTAAACACTTTGATTATTATTTCCTAAAATGATTTGTACCCAGACAACACACTGTTCAATTGAAATTGGAATTTTTGTATGTTATAAAATAAAATAAAAACTTATTACCAAAAAAAATGCACGAAGGTTAAGCCAAATTCTCCTGCGTTTTCCTTCTGGGTTTTTGAAAGGAAAAGCAGTTAGTGGTTTACTAGAAAGATGGGTCTGTGTGTGTATGCTATTTACAAAAACTAAATGCCAAAAACCCACCTAATTTTAATTTTATTATGCAGTGAGCCAGAAATATTTGTTGGAGGAGTTGCTTACTCCACAGGAGGGCAGCAATGCCTCTCTGTCTCTTTCACTCACACAAACCCACAACATAGATACATACAACTCTCTTTTAGCCCACCCCACAATTCTGTCCATTGTTGTTCCATCTCCCTCTGCAGCACAAGCCCATTAGCAACAATACACACCATTCTTCCTCATAAGTGACCATTCCCACCCAGTTCAAAAATAGCCTCTTCTCTTTAGTGCTCTGCCTCTTTCACAAAACAACCCACACTTCTTTTTATTTGTACAGGTGTGAATACCTGTACCTTTCCACTTAATTAGCACATGACCCATTCTATTATAAAAGCATACACCCACCACACTTGAGATGAGCCTTCCCATTGTTCTACAAGAGAACCTTATTTCGGTCATTCAGCCTTGTTCTAATTTCCTGACATTCATTCACTTGCCTACTCTGTATATTTCATGCATTTGTGACATAATCTCCCTCTCCAACTGCCTTGCTGAGAATGCACCATAAAACATAAAGAATCACCTGTTCATCTTCTGGTACCTTGCATTAATACTGTACATCTGCTGCAAAGATCAGAATCTTAAAAACACAAAAAGCAAAGGAAGCCAGACAAAGGAATCCAAAATCCACAAATGGAAATAGATTCCAAAACATCAACAAAATTGCTTGAAAGAATACAAATGCTTTCAGGTTTATCACAGAGTGCAGAGGTGGGGAACTGTTAAGTGTAAATGCCTGCCCTCCAAACCTAGTGTTGTAAGGGTTAACTACCCAGGGATCCCTTCACCCACTGACCCCTCCTCACCTGGACTCCGCCCCTGGAGTACTTAAGGGTCATCCATGCGGTCTGGGAACCATTCCAGCTGCAAACCTGTAAGAGAAAAACATTATGTAAATAAAGAAACCTGATTATACACATGCCTGTGTATTTCCTTCATTGGGCTCGATCCAAGAACATTCCTACAAATATGGTAGCAGAGGATGGTTGGAAATAGCCCTAACCAAACAAAAAGGATGCCTGAAAATATCAAGCTGAACGAAGAAACCGAAAGAGTGAGCACCCGAGCATCCAAAAAGAAGATGGAAGAAATGCTAGCCTCAGCTGAAGCCAAGCTGGCAGAAATGCAAAGAAATAAAGAACAACTCTCCAGCCCTGGCTACTCAAGAATAACAGAGAGAAGCCTAGACGAAAGAGAGGATGAATCAGAGACCGAGCTACGCGAAGAAAAGGAGCTCAAAGAAAAGCTACTAAGCCTAGCCGGATCGACATCAAACAAGTCCAGCCTCGTCGCGGAACTCCGCAACCTCCTTGATGACTGCGGAGCAGCGACCGGGAAGGAAGACGACAAAATGGAATGCAGAGACCAAAACGTGGTAAGCGATTTAAACCCCTACCACTCGCTCACCAATGAAGCTGACCCAAAACTCGCGCGCTTCCCACAGCGGCCATCTTGGACGGTGACGTCACCCAAGCTGGCCGACCAATCCCCAATCAGATCCCGATATTTAAAAAACTTGGCGGGAAACAAGGCCTACCACCACAAGGCCTACGAATACAACTATGAGGCCAACAACTACACTGGACAGATGACATCGAGCTCGCCTACCGAACTCGAAGTAGAAAAGGCCATGCAGACCATCACCGCGGCTTTCGGAACCAAAATAAAAATAATAAGTTCCGATGCCGATACCGCGGGAGGAAATGAAGTGACATCCTACACGCATAAGGGCAGCCACGAAAACCAACTATGGAAAAGAAATACCGGAGCGTGGGCACAGCCTCCCACCTTCCACGCCGGAAACCTCCCCATGCATCCCCTAAGCTACGCCATAAAACCGGGAGAAATAAATGAATACTTACCACATCAAAGGACCCACCCGAGACTTCCAGGGCTGTCGACGGGCATAGGCATCGGCCCGTACCCGAACTTCGGCCTCCAGAACGGACCGGATCTTCAGGGCCTTCATCGGTATCCAGGCGGCGCGACGAGACCCACGACGCTCCAGACGGCGACCCGAACAAACTTCGGCCTCCAAGGACCTCCAAAGATGGAGCCAGAAGTCCAACTCGAGAGGCAGGGCCTTCGCCCGGGAGCAGCAGGAACGAGCCCCTTCCACGATGGCGGCAGAGACAGAATGGCCCAGGAGCATGCGCAGAACCGACCTGCAATGAAAAAAGAACAGACCATAGAAGCAAGTCACTACAGACTGACTCCCTGCATTCCCCTGCCTTATTGTGAGTTCCCTTTTGCTTTGGACCATGGACAGCAACCCTCAATAGGTAATATTACTCACAATACAGGGACACTTCCAAATGACTTTCCCAAGCTTAGGATAGATGGGTTTAACTTTGTTGAATGGAACCAACAGTTACAGGTTGTCCTCTTAAAGGAACATTTACTGTTTTTTATAACTAACCCACCAGAAAAGCCTTGGACTTTTTCAGTTAGATTGCATGCATCATAAGGCTTACCATTTGTTACTAACCAGTATATCCCTCAGTATGTATCCCAGTATTAGCCACAACTTGACAGTGTCAGAAATAGTAACCTTTTTGCATAAAATGTTCCATAGCAGAAGTATAGCCACCACCACAAGAATCACCAGGGAATTCTACTCAGCCAAACTCAAGGCGGGAACTTCAATGAGTGAACACATACTGTCACTCAATGCCACCAGAGCTGAGCTAATTCAGAGGGGGGAGAACATAACCGAAGGGAACATGGTGAGCGTGATCATAAATTCCTTAGACCACAGCTGGAATGATTTCATCATGCACCTAGACAGTTCCAGCCTAGAACGCATCACCTTAGATATGCTAACCAGTAAACTTATCACAGAAGACAACCTTAGGAGGGATCGATCCCTGAATCACAGAGAACCAAGGATTAGCAAAAGAGTAGAATTCCACAGCAGAGACTACAGCGACATAGAATGCTTCAATTGTGGTTCCAGGGAACACTATAAAAGAGATTGCCCCAGGAGAATAAGAGACATGAGACATTCACAATCTAGAGACAGGACTGAAAACAGACATAGAATCCCTGAAAGACAGACAAATGAGAACAGATATAGGCGCAGGGATTCACCAAAACCCAGGGACGGGAGGAGATACCGGGATAGTTCCAGGGACAGTCACAAGGGTTCACTATATGGGCTGAGAGCAAGGGACAGCACACTAGGATACACCAACACCAAAAATGCATGGCTCCTAGATTCAGGAGCCACAAACCATACCACTTATGACACAAAATTATTTACTAAATTCACAAAAGAGAAATTCACCATTAAAGTGGCTAACCAAAGTAATGTGCTAGTAACCGGAAAAGGCAACATAAACATCCCAGAGATAGGGGAAATAGAGGGGGTATTACTTGTTCCAGAGATACCCTATAACATACTAGCCACCTTGAAGCTAAGCAAGGAAACAAGAACAAAAATAATGTTTGAGGAAGGGAAGGTATTTTTGACCAGAGATGAGAGGATCATTGGTAGAACCATAATCAGCGGGGGTTTACCATACTTCCAGCCTAACTGTAGCAGCCTCCCCAAGATAAACACCAACACTAGTGACATGATAGACACTGCACCCAACACCGAGGAGACAGTGAAGGTTAATCACGACCCAACGCCCAGAGACCCAGACATAAACCAAACTTTAGAAAAGGAGAAGCCATCGTTAGGCAAACCCATTCACGATGAGTGTGCACATTTATTGCATAGAAAATTGGGTCATAGCAGTTTTCCGGTTGTACAGAAAATGGTAAATTGTTCTGATGGATTAAAGGTTAAAAATTGCAAAAACTATTTAGAGTGCTCAGTGTGCAAATGTTCCAAGTTGAAGACCAAAGCCAAACCAAAAAAATCAGAACGCACCACAAATTCCTTGTTTCAAATGGTACACATGGACTTAGTTGGGCCCTTAAGGCCATCCATCAAATATAAGAAAAGGTTTTTCCTGACTATCGTAGATGACTTCAGCCGCTACGGTTATATATATACACTCAAGCACAAACATGAGGTGTTCCAGAAATTTAAAGAATTTCATAAAAAGAT
>WNWU01009627.1:0-17886 GCA_012654045.1 Ptyas mucosa | reverse complement strand
GCAAACACAATATATATTATTCAACCCCTTCATATTCTATCCCCTTTAGTCTACTCAGCATAATCATATTTGTCTAATCTCCCTCAGCTGAAAGCTATGTAATATTTTCTAGTTTGATATTTGTTTTGTATATAGTCAATCCATTTTTTCCATTGTTGCACATAATTCTCTTGTGTATGATCTTTTAAAAAAGCAGAAATCTTCGCCATCTCTGCAAATCCGGCCATCTTCTGAGTCCATTGATCAATAGTAGGCAGGACATCTTTCTTCCAGTGTTGGGCCACCAACAATCTAGCTGCTGTCACCATATACAATATCAATTTTATTTCCCCCCTTGTAAAATCCTTAACTATACCCAATAAAAACAGTTGTGGAGAAAATTGTAGCTTTTTCTTCAAAACATTTTGCATAACCCACCAAATTTTTATCCCCAAAGCCTTCACTTTTTTACAAGTCCACCATATATGATAATATGTAGCATCTAAACAATCACATCTCCAACATTTTGGTTGAACATTAGGATACATACATGACAATTTCTTAGGATCTAAATGCCACCTATAAAACATTTTATAGAAATTCTCCCTCAAATTCTGCGATTGTGTAAATTTAACATTCTGAACCCATATTTTTTCCCAAGTATCCATCATAACTAGTTCTGTAAAATTTTGTGCCCATTTAATCATACAATCCTTAACCAGCTCTTTTTCTGAGTCCCTTTCTAGCAAAACATTATAAACTCTCTTAATATGCATCGGTCCTTTCTCTTTTATCTGTCTAACCAATTCTACTTCATACAACATTATACCAGTTTTTTGATCTTCTTTCCATCTCATTTGTAATTGATTATATTGTAACCAAATTAAAGTAATTCCTTCGTCCAACAGTGTTTGTAATGTCTTCAGCTGCCAACTACCCCCTTCAGTGAAAAGTACATCTTTATATAAAAACCCCCCGAGTGACTTAATATTTGTATTCCACATGGTATCAGCAAGATCCAGCCAAAGCGGTATTTTATAATCCCATTTGAATCGGTGCTTTTTCCATATTCTCATCCAGGCACTTCTAAATATGTGATTGTTGAATACTTTGTCAACTTTATGGTCATAAAATAAATATGTGTGCCAGCCCAATTCCAAATCGTGGCTTTCTATATTCAATATTCCATTCTTTGTTTTCCCAAACCAATCACTAGTATGTATCAATGCAGCTGCTTCATAGTATAATTGAAGGTTTGGGAGTTTAAGGCCACCCCTCTCACGAGTATCTTGCATAATTTTCAGTTTAACTCTCGGTTTTTTCCCATTCCAAACAAACTTGTTCACTCCTTTTTGCCATTCTAACAATTGTTTATCAGTTTAAAGCACCGGTATCATTTGAAACAAAAAAATAAATCTGGGTAAAACATTCATCTTTACTGCTGCTATTCTCCCAAGTAAAGACAGTTGCAGTTTTTTCCAAGTTTGCATTTCTTTTTGTATCTTTTGCCACAACGGTTCATAGTTATTTTGAAACAATTTTATATTTAAATCTGCTACTTGTATTCCTAGATATTTAACCTTCGATACTATTTCAAAACCTGCCATCCTTTCAAGTTCCTTGTTTTGAGTCATTGTCAAATTCTTTGTTATCATCTTAGTTTTTCTCTGATTCAATCTAAATCCTGATACCATACCATATTCTTCTATAATAAGTTTCAACTGGATTATTGATTTCATCGGCCGTGTTAGGGTAACCACCAGATCATCTGCAAATGCCCTAGTCCTGTAATCTTCTTGCCTTATGACTATTCCATTTAAAGAGTTCGAGTCCCGTACTGTGTTCAACAAGACTTCTAAAATTAAAATAAATAACAATGGGGATAATGGACACCCTTGTCTTGTGCCTTTTTATATGTTAAAATTCGCAGTTAAACTTCCATTAATAATAAGTTGTGCAAATTGCTCTTGGTATATTGCTGCAATTGCCTGTATAAAACGAACCCCAAAGTCCATTTTTTCCAAAGTCTTTATTATAAAATTCCAATTCACTCGATCAAAGGCTTTCTCCACATCCAAAAAAGCTAGCACTGCAGGGATCCGTTTATTCTTTTCTAGATAGTCCAACAGATCTATGATTTGCCTGACATTCTCTTTCATATATCTGCCTTCAATAAATCCTGCTTGATCATGATGAATCACCTCTTGAATAGCTGGCATTAACCTGTTGGCTAATACTTTTGCAAAAATTTTATAATCCGTATTTAAAAGAGATATTGGTCTAAAATTTTCTGGTTTTTTAGGACCTAAATCTTCTTTCGGTATCAATGATACAAAAGCTGCTTTCCATGAAGAAGGTATATTACCACCTTGCTGTATGCTACAAAATAAATCTTTAAGGTGGTCAATCATTTCAGCTTGTAAAGTTTTGTAATAAACTGCACTTAGGCCATCCATCCCTGGAGCTTTTGCTGGTTTCAGTTGTTTTATAGCAAAACTAATCTCCTCAGCTGTTATTAGTTGATCCATTCTTTCCTTATGAGCAGATGAAATCTTAGTAACCCTTTTTCCATCAAGATACTTATCTATAAGTTTATTCTGTATATTGTCCTTGGCATATAACTTAGAATAATAATTCAAAAAGGCTTTTTTGATTAGTTCTTGCTGAAAAACTTCCTTCCCGGCATACTCAATGGTGTCAATCATTTGTGTAGTTAATTGCTTCCTCAATGTATAAGCCAGCCATCTGCCCGGCTTATTAGCATTAGCAAAAGTATTATGTTTTGCAAATTGTAAGTTAGTTGCTGTTTGTTCTGCTATAAGCATTTGAAATTGGTCCTTCAGAAGTTTAATAATTCCTTGTAATTTCCCATCTGTTGGATTTTTCATCAAAAGCTGTTCCTTCTTCTTTATCTCTCTTTCTAATTCTATTCTCTTTTTCTGTCTATTTTGTTTATGCTTAAAATTCATTTTTATCAGTACCCCTCTCATATATGCTTTACCTGCATCCCAAACTATTTCAATAGGGGTACCTTTATTTAAATTCCATCTGAAAAATTCCTTTATATGGTTCTTAAATTCATTTACATTCTTTTCATATCTAAATAAATTTTCATTTAATCTCCAAGATTTTCTTTCTTTCTTTCCCATCCCAATTTCTATCCATACCGGGCTATGGTCTGTTAATGTCCTAGGAAATATCTTCATTTTCCTCACTTTAGGAAGTAAATCCACTGTTAGCAAAATAAAATCTATCTTGGAAAAGGATTTATGCCTATCCGAATAAAAAGTCCAAATCATCTGGATTATGCATTCTCCATGTATCTTTCAATTCCAAATCCTCTTTCATATCAAAAAAGGCATGCGGTAATTTAACACCTGTTTTAGCTGGACTCTTTTTATCCTTTTTAGGTTGAATAACTCCGTTCCAGTCTCCCATAATTAAAATAGATGTAAAATTCCAATCTAAAATTTTCGAGTGAAGCATTTTGTAAAAACTTTCTTGTTGCTGGTTAGGAGCATAAATTCCAACCACCAAGGTTGGGCCATTATCTGTAAAGAGTTCAATTGCAATATATCTTCCAAATTCATCTGCTTCTATAATTTTAGCTGAAAATTTTTTATTTATGTATATCACCACTCCATTCTTCTTTTCCACATTTGAAGCAATAAATTGCGTTCCTAATTTGGAATTTATCAAATATTTCTGATCTTGTATTCTGATATGAGTTTCTTGCAAGCAAATAACATCATTATTAAATTGTTTCAGATAATGAAATACTTTCTTCCTTTTTTGTGGAGAATTCAGTCCATTCACATTCCAAGAAAAAAAATTAATTATCATTTGGGCTGCTCTGAAGTTTTGAGAACATTTGCTGGAGATCCTTTTCCACACAGGTAATCTTCGGCTTTGTTCCTCCCATAACTTCAACTTGCACCTTATCCTTAACCTTCTTTGCTCGTTGTGGCTTAACTCTCTCCTGTTGGAGTGCTTCCTGCATTTGCTTAGATGCTGCTCTAGTTATACGTTGATCATCCGCTTTAGATGCCATCAGTTCAAGATCCAATGCCACTTCTCTTGTAGTTTTCAATATACCCTCTAGGGAAGAAACTGGAAATGGTGCAAAAAGATCAGCCACAATACCATCTGTAGCTCCCTGAGCCTCCATTACTTCCTTTTGTGACTGTTTTATTTGTTCTTCCGTCTCCAACTCAAACTGTCTCTGTTCTTCAGCCTCCTTATTTATTGGGGAAGATGTTCATGGAGTTGTTGAGCCCGCTTTCAAAATATTGTAATAGAAATCTTCTGCTTTTGCTATGGTATTTAAGCGATATTTCACTCCTTGCATCCTCAATATTATACCAACTGGTGCATCCCATCGAAACTGTATTTGTCGGTTCTTCAGTTCAGCCACCAAAAATCCAAAATCCTTTCTATCCTTTAACATTTTAGGAGGCAATTCTTTAAAAATTCCAATTTCAGATCCATCAATTTGAACAGTAGAGGTAAATGACCTTTGCAAGATATCATTTCTTATTCTTCTGTCTGTAAAATATATCACCACATCTCTAGGCAATTGTCTATAAACTGCCACCCGAGAATTCACTCTGTAAACCTTGTCAATTTAAAAAAAAATCTCATCAGGGTCATCAGCCTTTAATAACACTGCCAAAGCATCAGCACAAACTTTCCTTAAATCTTCTCTACTGTTCTCTTTTATACCTCTAAGCCTAATGGCAAATTCCATTTGCCTAAATTGCATCATTGTTATCTCATTTTCAAGTCTTTGATTTCTTCCATCCACTTCACTAATTTTAGAATCCGTATCCTTCAGCTTAGTATCCACTTCCAATGCAAGCTTTTCCACCTTTTTATCAATCTGCAGAACTACATCAGACAGGCCTTTCACCACTGTTTGGATGTCCTTATTAACTAAATCAAACTTTTCTTGAACAAGCCCTTTAACCTCCTTAATTTCTTTGGTAATAAATTCTTTTAGATCCTGGAAGCCATCCCCCTTTGTCTGGCTTTGTGACTGTTCCGGCTTATGAGTGGGGGAGCCCCCCCCCCTGCTGGCTTAGCCTCTGCTTTTGTTTGCTTTGATGACATTTTGCCACGTATACGATTTCTGTTCCCAATACAAGATCCAAATCTTCCCAGTAATTTCTCCAGATTAAATCAATTCAGTAAGAATCTCTATAGTTAATTTTTTTTGTTTTTTATTTTTCCCCTTCAAGCCGAATCTGTAACTTTGTAATGTGTTGCAATAATCAGACCAGTCCACTTTCGCTTTCAGCTGCTCTTTCCGCTGAAAGCAATCGCCATTTTTTTTTCCTTTCCCCCCTCTCAAAGTTTCTCAGGTTTCAGAATTATAGTTCTTTAAGTTAATCCACAGGGCTAAAAATACTTGCATTTTAATTTAGAGTCCCGATTCCACCCTGCTGTTGTGTTTGATTATTTAGTTGGTCGCGCTGTCTGGCTCTGCTCGAAGCAGAGTTTCCCCATCGTCTGGAGCTTCAGCAACTTAAAAAGGGAGTCCCACCCTGTTAACTCCCCAGAGCACCTGGGGGTCTCACAGGGGACTCTACCTAAAGTTGCCTAGAAGATTGGGAGTTTTCCGAGCCATTTCTCTTCTCCAAAACGGCTCTTTTACAGGCGGCAGGGCTGGCGGTCTTGAAAGGACCATCAGCGACGAACGCGGCTCAACCGGAAGTCTACTAACTCTCTTTTTAATAAGCGTGCTTGCCATTATTGTGATTAGCTGTGATTTGCTGTATATGATATGCCGGAATCACCTCTTCCCCAGAAAGACAGGTGCTGAACTTAAAATCATTGACTGTGACAGGGAGCAATACAAAACTCCTGTAAATACTTATGTTTGAAGAAGCCTGGGAGTGGGGTCTCTGTGGTGCTGCTCTAGCACTAGCACTGTGGATATTGAATTTAACAAATAAGAGGTGGTTCTGTGGGATACCTAAAACTAATATTGCCTTTTCCCAAGTCACATATAACCCTAACCTTCTTCCTGATGTGGTGATTTTGTAGATTAAGGGAATTGTGATTGGATAAGTTCTGTGTAGGAGACAATTATGAATTTTTTGTGGCTTTGGCTGTTATTGGCAAAGGGACTAATGAGTAATAACACCCTGAATAGTAGCTCCCAACGTTGTGAGAATGACCAAGTGACCCCCCTTGCCCTTAAGGAAGGATCTGGGGAAGTTGAAAACCCCAAAGAACAAGGCAAGAACGGGTCACAAGGTGTGGACACTTTGGAATGGGTTCACTCCCACCAATGACATATCATCAATAGGTGGGGTCAGTACCCTGAACCTAAGCCAACCCCAAAACCTAAATACAAGCATCTGACAATCCCAGAACAGAGTGGGGTAGAACAAAGGGAAAATGGGCCCCTGCAACAATTAAGAAAAGGGAACTACATGTTAAAAATACTGGAATTGAGTCAAAGCCTAGTTAATCAGTCTGACCCTGACTTAGGTCAAAAATGCTGGTTGTGTTTGTCTGCTGGACCTTCATCTTCCAATGCTGTTCCAGTTGAGCCAGACCTTTGGGTTAGGACCAGGGCCACAATATTCCTTGAAAAGGATATTAGATGGAGAACCAAAGCAGCAGTAGCCAAATTGCAAGGAGACTTTTATAATGCCTTCAAAAGGCTGGGGATGACCGGAAGTTGGCGTCGCGGCGAGATGCACAGGTTTTTTTGATGCTCCAGAACTCCCGCCGAAAACTCTGCCACTGGACGGTCCGAACCAGACCACACAGTCTCGATTTGACTGTGGTAGTGGAGGGCACATCCTGAGGATCCCAGGGACATCGCTAAGTCCCTGGTTGAGTCAGGAAAGCCCTCTTTCCAGCGGCGGAGCAGCAGCCATTAGGCTGCAGAGGCTGTGACAACTTCAGGAAGGAGGATAGGAACGACAGTGATCAGAGCAGTGAGAAACTTTCACTTTTTAAAAAATATTACTAAGAACACCCTTATTGATGTATGAGGTTGTGATGGAGAGTAAATGAAGAGGAGCGGCAAACCTATTTTGGACTAATTCTTTTTTTCCCAAGTATACATTTTAAAAGACTTGAAATTGCTTAATTGTTTTACTTCTTTTTTGGAAAACCAGACTGGACTGAAAGTAGGAAAAACAGTATTGGGATGCTTTTGAAACTTTTGGAATTTGTTGATATTGGACTGTTTGATTTGCTGAGTTGGTACATCTGGACTGGTACCTTTTCTTTTATTTTTGGACTTCTGGACTATTTAAAAGAAATATTTTCTTTTCTCTCTCTCTCTCTCTCTCTCTCTCTTTTTTTCCCCTTTAAAAGAATAGGAGAGCTGGGGGAGTGTGCAGTGCTGCCACCCACTGGAAGAGGAACTTTGTTGCTATGTTTAAGTAGCAGAAGAAAAGAAACATTGTAGCCAAAACAAATATAGAGAACCTGTTTGGAATGAGAAGATTGAAGAGCTACTGAATGTTGTTTACACAGGTGCTCTTCTGTCTAAATTGATAAAGCCTGGGAACATACTGGAAGGCTTTGGATTTTTTTTTCTTTGAGTAACTATTTTAATTTTAGTGAGATGTGTGGCCTGGAAAGAGGCAAAAAAGAAAACTACTCCCTGTAGGCTCACTGGACATAAAGGATTTGAAGGACTATTTAATTTCTTCGTTGCTCTCTTTTTTCCTTTTTTATCTTTTATTTTTCTTTTTTTAATATTCTCATCTTTGCTGGGTTTTTTTCCCCTGCTTCTTTTTCTATTTTGGAATTGGGACTTCTATATAAATATTGGATTAAGGCATTCAAGAGCCCGAAGAATTACTGTTATTTTTTTAATTTTTATTTTGGCTTTGTACTTGGAGGAGGATTTTTCTCTTTTTCGTGTTTTTTCCCTTTGGATTGGGGTTTTGGAAGAACCTGAAGTATTTGAGAAATTCTTTTCTTTTTTTTTTCCTTCTTTTTTTCTTTTTTCCCCTTTTCCTCCCCTTTTTTTCTACTTTTTCCTTTCCGCCGCCCTATTGCTTAGTTGGACCTCTTGAACATCTTTTGGCCTGAAAGTGAACCTGGCTAACTACAAAATGAGCAAAAAAGTAGCAACGGTGGGAGCTGCAGCGACTACACCATCCTCATCACCATCTGGAGGCCAACACTCCATCCAGACAATGTTGCAGCAAGAGAAAGAGAAAGAAACAACACAAACAATCTTACAAACACTTCAAAGAATGGAAAAACAACAACAAAGAATGGAACAGCAACAACAAAGGATGGAGCAACAGTTACTTAAAACAGACGAAAAGGTGGTCAGCATACAACAAACAATGATGAAATATGAAGAGAGATTGGTTAAGCTGGAGGAAAAAGATGGCCAAAAAGAAGAAAAAATGAAGGAAATCGAGAATAGACTTGGAGAGGTCGAACAAGGAACATTTGGCTTAATTGGATGGGAAATGGACAAAGCAGAATTCTACCTAAGATTCCAGAATGTCATAGAAGAAAAAGGGGAGGATCTAGCTGAGATTATGAATATGATTCTAGCCGAGGCTTTAGAAGTAACTAAGGAGAAGATGATGGAAGGAATTGATGAAATTTATTGAGTCTATACTGGATATGCGATGCATAATAAGCTTCCAAGAGAAGTACACATAAGATTTACTAAGAAATCAATTAAGACACAGATTCTTCAGGCTGTTCGTGACAAGGCTTTGGAATACAAAGGGAAAGAAGTCGCAGTTTTGAGACAAATTCCAAGGAAAGTGAGAGAGATAAGAAGAAAATACCAATTCTTGACCAAAGTTTTGTTGCAAAAAGGGATTAACTACAGATGGCTGTTTCCAGAAGGAGTAGGCTTAACATGGCAATTCCAAAGATATAGGCTTAATACAATTGATAAGGCAAGAGCCTTCTATGAGAAAGTTCTTAAAAAGACAGGTGTAGATATGGAAGTTGAAACTCAAGCAACATCAGCCCCAATAAAACCCGCTGAAGAGGAATTGATAACTCTGGAAGTAACAGAAGGAGCGGTGGGCGGAGTTATGGAATACAAGGAGCAACATGAAGCCAGATTGACTAGAGCAACAAAACCTAATTATAAAGTATGAATATGGAAGAAAGGAAATTAATCTCAATAAATATAAATGGACTTAATTTGGCCAATAAAAGAAGAACAGTTTCCCAAAAATTAGTAAAACTAAAATTTGATATAATTTGCTTACAGGAAGTGCATATTAAAAAACAATATGAACAGTTATTGATTCAACCAAAACTTGGCAAAACTTTTGTATCATTGGCAAAGTAAAAAAAAGAGGAGTTGCTCTGTATATTAGAAATACATTAACAGCTGAGCAGAAATATGCTGATTCAGAAGGCAGAATTCTGATGGTGGAATTAATTGACAACAATATAAAATTGCCCTTAGTAGCAATATACGGCCCTAACAATAATCAGAGTGACTTCTACAGGAAATTACATAACAAGATAATTGAAATGGAGTATGAAAATGTTTGTATGATGGGGGACTTTAATGGAATTGTAGATGAAAAACTGGACTATAAAACAAGTAGAACAACAAGATATAGTAGAAAGATATTGCCGAGAACTTTTTTTAAAATGATAGAGGAAATAAACCTGAAAGACATTTGGAGGGAGAGAAATGGGAAAAATAGACAATACACCTTCTACTTTGATAGACACTTATCTTGGTCCAGATTAGATATGATATGGACAACAATGGAATTGACTTTAAATATTGAACAAGTGAATATAGATACTAATACATGGGCAGATCATAACCCGGTGATTGCTATTTGGAAAGGGCAAAAAGGCAGATCTAGATGGACATTGAATAATACAATATTAAGTGAGAAAGACTTTGCACAGAAAATGAAATGAGAATTGGACTTTTTCTTTAAGGAGAATAAGAAAGAAACATCGACACAAAATTGTTGGGATACAATGAAGGCCTTTGCCAGAGGATTAATTATTGATTATACACAGAAAAGAAATGTGAAGAAAAGACAAACCCTTAAAATACTGAGAGATGATCATAAAAGACTTGAAAAAGAACTCCAGAAAGATCCATATAAGAAAGATGTAAAAATTAAAATGGATACTATAAAGCACAAAATGGATCTACTGGAGAAGGAAGAATTAGCTCAAAAAATAAGAACTGCTAAATAGAATTATTTTGAAAATGCAAATAAACCAGGCAGATGGTTAGCATATAAATTGAAAAAAGAAAGAGACTCAAGAAAAATAATGCAACTAATTGATCATCAAGGACAAAGTAGATTTGGAAATAAAGAGATGGGGAAAATAATACAGGAATACTATACACAATTGTACAAGAAAGATGTGATAGAAGAGGATAAAGTGGCAAGAGGACAAATCCCCAAAGAGGTCGAAGAGCTATTGGATGGAAACATAATGATGATGGAATTAACTGAGGCAATTAAGAAACAGAAGAATGGAAAGGCACCAGGTCCAGATGGACTGCCAGCTGAATATTATAGGACGTTACAAGAATCGTTATCGATCCCAATGCTGGAGGTTTTGAATGAAGTAATGATAAAAAAAGAAATATCCAAAACATGGACTGAGGCATATATCACTTTGATTCATAAAGAAGAAACAGACCCACAACAAATCAAAAACTATAGGCCTATATCCCTGTTAAATGCAGACTATAAAACCTTTGCAACGATATTGGCAGAAAGACTTAAGAGATATTTGAATAACTTTATACATTCTGACCAAAATGGATTCCTGCCAAAAAGACAAATTCGAGACAATATAAGAATAATTTTAGATACTTTAGAATACTATGAAGCGCATCCTAAAAAGCAGATGGCTTTGATATTTTTAGATGCACAAAAAGCCTTTGATAATGTCAGTTGGTAGTTTATGATGTTACAAATGGAGGAGATGGGCTTTGGGAAAAAAATTCTTCAGGCAATTGACGCTATATATACAAAACAAAAGGCCAAGGTAATGATAAATGGAGAATTGTCCGAATTTATTGAAATAGAAAAAGGCACTAGACAAGGATGTCCACTGTCCCCACTATTGTTTATATTGACATTGGAAGTCTTAAATAGAAATATTAGAGAAGAAAAGGAGATAAAAGGTATGAAAATTCGAAAAGAATACAAGCTGCAAGCCTTTGCAGATGACCTGGTTTTTATTATGGAAGAACCTTTAACATCAATAAATAAACTGTTAGAAAGCATTGGAGAGTTTGGAGAAGTAGCTGGCTTAAAAATTAATAAAGAAAAGACAAAGATAATGACTAAAAATATGTTGAAAAAGCAAAAAGAAGAATTGATGGAGATTTCAAGTATGCAGGTTACGAATAAGGTAAAATATCTGGGAATACAATTGACAGCAAGGTGTAGTTCTCTCAAGAAAATAATTATAATAAGGTTAAGCGACAGATAGGACTAGATTTGGAAAAATGGGGAAATTTGCAACTATCTTTAATTGGGAGAATTGCAACTATTAAGATGAATATTTTGCCTAGAATTTTATATTTATTCCAAACGATTCCGATAAAGTTGGACAAGGAATTTTTTATAGATTTGAATAAAATGATATTGAAATATATTTGGCAGGGTGAAAAGGCAAGAATAAAAATGAAGTTGTTACAAGATGCTAAAATGAGGGGTGGTTTTGGTTTACCTAACTTTGAACTTTATTATCAAACAGCTAGCTTAATGTGGACTAAAGAATGGATATCATTAAAAAATACTAGATTGTTAAATTTGGAGGGACATGATTTGTTGTTGGGATGGCATGCTTTTCTGTGGTATAAAGGAACTAAAATACAGGGGTATTTTAGAAGACATAAAATACGTGAAGCCTTATGGTTGAATTGGGAGAAGACAAAAAAAAATTCACTACTTGAAGATACCAGTCTGGGTAATCTACAATTGAAGCATTTTCGTATCCAGTGGCGTTTAAAGGGAAACAAATTATAAGATATAAGGAATTATTGGATGAAAAGGGTGAACTTAAATCAAAGCAAGATATAGACAATCAAGGGTATAAAATGGATTGGTTTTCATGCATGCAAATACTCTCTAGATATTGAGAAGATCTTAAACAAGAAAGTTTTTATAATGTATTGACTAATTTAGACAAGATGGGTTCTGATGATCATGTAATTAAAAAGCTATATGGTTATTTACTAGAGGTTAAATTGGAAGAAGAACAAGTTAAAGAATCAATGATAGCATGGGGGAAGAATTTTGGCTATGGTATTGATTTAGAGAAATGGCAAAAATTGTGGTCACATAATTATAAAATGACAATGTCTACAGCATATAAGGAGAATTTGTATAAGATGTTTTACAGGTGGCATCTATCCCCGTCAAGAATAGCCAGAATGTTCCAGAATAAATCAGAGAAATGTTGGAAATGTCATCAGACCCCAGGATCCTATTACCACATGTGGTGGACATGCGCAGAAGCAAGGAGATATTGGACTAAGATACACACGTGGTTGGAAAAAATGATAAAGAGACATATTGACTTCAAACCAGAGATATTTTTATTAGGGATTATACCGGAGACATATAATAAAGAACTGCAATATTTAATAGTGAATCTCTTGACAGCAGCTAGAATTGTATTTGCTAAAAAGCGGAAAGGAGAAAAGTTACCTAATGATGAAGAAATTATTAAGAAAATGATGGAATGTGCTGAAATGAGTAAATTGACATTTGAAATAAGAGAACAGGAAGATAGACAATATTATTTGATATGGGATTTATTTTACCAATGGATAGAGAATAAGAATTGGAAATAATTATGATATAAATGGATGTTGAAATCTTTGGAAATAAGCTAGCATGTCTAGTGATAAATTGAAGAGAGGAGGAGCACAAAAATGCCACTGACTGATACACTGTCTATAATTGTATGGAATGATAATGTTTTTATGTTTTGTTTTGTTTGTGTTTTTGAAAATATTTTTTTTTTTAAAAAAAGCTGGTGATGAGTCGCCTCCCCATTGTTGGTCCTATAGCCACTGGTGTGGAAATCATAGGGGCACCCTCTCTGTGTATAAAGCAACATCAGGAACCAGGTATACCTGTAGGATCCCTGAAGGGAGAACAATGTCCATCAGAAATACACTTTATCCCTAGAATGACACTTATGGATGTAAAACTAACTCGTGGTATTTCTCCTTCTGCCCACCATTTATTTCAACAGAAGGTCACCTTTTCAATACCACCACATGTTGTATTGTATTGTTTTTCGTTATCTTTTTGAAGGCCCAATTCTCAGAGAAAAGCAAAAGGACCCTACACTAGAAGTCCCATTGCAGCCTCTGACTGGCATGCTAGTGGCAGGGACTTTGGGGGTCTGAACTAATGAGAAAAACCAACGGGCCCATGCATTTTCCATGAATATAGGTGTGTGTGTAGGGAAAAGTGGAGTTTTCTTCTTATGTGGGAGAAATGCGTATTTGTGTTTACCTACAAACGGGACTGGAACATGCACACTGGTACATCTTTCCCCCAAAATAGGTGTTGTCAGTGGAGAGCACACTATCCCTGTTCCCCTTATGGGGCATGTTCAAAAAAGGGTGCCACACTTGGTCCCACTATTAGCAATCCTGGGGATAGGGACAGCTGTTGGAACAGGTGTAGGTGGAATGGCACACTCCATAATACAGTTTAGGCAATTGTCAGAGGAGTTCCAAGAAAGCCTGAACCAAATTGCAGGGACCTTAGTTAAGGTCCAAGACCAAATAGATTCTTTGGCAGCAGTGGTCTTGCAAAACCGGCGTGCCATAGACCTTTTAACCGCAGAGAAAGGAGGGTTGTGTGTATTCTTGGGAGAAGACTGTTGTTTTTACATGAATAAGTCAGGAGTGGTCAGAGAAATTGCCAAAGATTTGCAGGACCGGGCATTCAAAATGGGCCAGAAGTTACAAGCTACAGAAATGTGGTTCTCTTGGTTGCCTGGGTCCAGTTGGATTAAACAGATGTTATTCATGTTGCTATGTGCCGTGGCAGGCCTGGCTTTTATTCCTTGTGCAATTCCCCTGTTCAGACAACTAGATAAGAGAGCAGTGAAAGAGATAAGAGTTGAAAAAGAGTTAATTTTGATGGAAAGCTTTATTGACCATAACATTGACCCTGATCTCCTTGATGAAAATGAAGTTTCTGATGGAGGAACATATGTACAACTCTCAACCGGGTAATCAGAGAAAGTGCTTTAGAGAATAAGATTTGGAATTCATATGTATTACTTGTCTTTTCCTTTGCATTACTATATATCTAATCCTGCATTGATTATGTTATGCCAAATATTATATGCTTGCTTTGCTGATTTAAGCTTTGTAATAGATAAGACTCAATTGTAACCAAGTAAAATAGAGACTTAAAGGGGGGATAAAGTAGGACGTAAAATGAAATTGAATATAAGAGTGAATTAATACCGGGTCAGCCTGAATGATCTCTAAGGGTCCTTTAACTAGTAATTATAAGAGACAAATGCTGGGTTCAAAAAGTCAAACTGCAGGTTAGCTCACAATTCTACCGTTGCAAAGTTCAAGAAGTCAAACCACAGGCAATAGGGGAGGGGGCTAGCTAAAAAGGCAGTTCTTAGATACTTCCTGTTTTTTAACTATAATAATAAATGTCTGGATCAATACGATGTTCAGAGACAAACAGATAATTTTTATCTGTCTGAACCTATTTTTGGCCAAAAATAAAGTTTCTCTCGATTTCGAAGTCCATCTCCTTTATTTTCTGTGACAATATCTTTTTCTTCTCTAATATTTCTGTTTAGCACTTCTAATGTTAACACAAACAACAGAGGTGACAGTGGACAACCTTGTCTCGTTCTTTTTTTTTTATTTCAATAGACTCTGTCAATTCTCCATTTATCATTACTTTTGCTGTTTGTTTGTGATATACGGCTTCTATGGCTTGAATAAATTTTCTACCAAAGCCCATCTGCTCCAGCTATACTAACATAAATCGCCAATTCACATTATCAAAGGCTTTCTGTGCATCTAGAAATATCAAAGCCATTTGTTTTTCAGGATGTGCCTCATAATATTCCAAAGTGTCCAGAATTATCCTCATATTATCTTTAATCTGTCTTTTTGGCAGAAACCCATTTTGATCAGGATGTATGAAATTATTTAGATATCTTTTAAGTCTTTCTGCCAGTATTGAAGCAAAGATTTTATAGTCTGAATTTAGCAGGGATATAGGCAATGGTGGGATTCAAATAATTTAACAATCGGTTCTCTGCCCTAATGATTTCTTCCAACAACCAGTTCACCAAACTGCTCAGAAAATTAACAACCGGTTCTCCCGAAGTGGTGCGAACTGGCTGAATCCCACCACTGGATATAGGCCTATAATTCTTAATTTGTTGTGGGTCGGTATCCTCCTTTGGAACAAGTGTAATATATGCTTCTGACCATGACTTGGGTAGTTTCATCTTTAACATGACTTCATTCATGACTTCTAACAATGGGAGACTCAACGATTCCTGTAGTGTCTTGTAATATTCCGCTGGCAGTCCATCCGGTCCTGGTGCCTTCCCATTCTTTCATTTTTTAAGTGCTTCAGTTAATTCCATCATCGTTATATTTCCTTCTAACATCATTTCAGTGTCTTTAGAAATCTGGGGTAGATTCGTTTTCTGCAGGTATTGTTTAACACTTTCTTCCTCAATATTCTCTTGCTCATACAGTTTTCTATAATAATCTTGTATAATTTTTTCTTCTCTTTATTCCCATATCTAATTTGCCCTTGGTCATCTACTAGTTGTGTTATTTTTCTTGATTCCCTCTCTTTTTTCACTTTGTTTTTTTTTATAAATGCATTTATTGTTACAAAATTACAATACAATTCAACGTTTCCGGTTTTGTAGTGTCAATATACATATAGATAATATTTACATCATTATTTACATGGAATAACCTTCTTGTTTTAAATTAAATTAAAAGGTACTACCCGTATGGCATTCTTACACCCATAGTAGTTATAGCTTTATTTGCCTACTTGCTTCTTAAATCCAATTCATTAGTCACCACCGGTAGTACCAATCTTTTCCATTTACTTATCTTAGCTAACTGTCCAGTTTCACTTTAAGCTCCCACGAGCTTTACTTTGATTTTCTTTTCCCTAGCCACTCATACCACATATCCCATACTGTCAGCGATCTAAGTTGCTCTATTTTCATCGCTGCCATGAAGATCAAAAAGAAAAGAAAAAAAAACGGAGCTAGCAGTAGCAGTTTGAAGTTTTAGTAGCTTGGCTTTTGATCTAGTGTTCTTCTCCCCCTTTATAGATAGGGTTACCCAGGTGATGAAAGGAGGGGGACATTCCTGTGATCTGAAGTAGTTGGCAGAAGAGACTGACTTGGAAGATGGCCAATGGGCATTGAGATTTTGAGAGGCAGAAGGGGAGGGGTTGGTTTCAGAGAATCAGTTTTGGCTGCATATGAGTTTAGTTCGGATCATAAATTCTTCAGTAAATGAGAGATTCATCAAAGACTTTGTGTTTGAGAATGAAATTTATTTGAGATTACGTCGAAACCTGACACATACACTGTAATATTCCGTTTCCTCTCTAGCCTTTATCTGTAATGTTAATTTATCCAATTCGGCACATTCCAGTATTTTTCTAATTATGTGCTCTTCAGGTGGCAATTTCTTCTCTTTCCAGTGTTGGACGAAGGATATTCTTGCTGCTGTTATTATGTGTATAGCAAGATATTTCTTCTTTCTTGCGTACGATGTTTTTAGGATTCCCAGAAGAAATATTTTTGGGTCTAATTCAAAGGTGTCTCCTAATATTTCCGACACCCATTTACCTATCATCCTCCAGAAATCTTTAGCTTTAGGGCAGGTCCACCAACAGTGGTAATATGTACCTTGTTGATGTCCGCACTTCCAGCACTTTGGGCTCGTATTGGGGTAAATTTTAGCAATCCTGGCTGGTGCTAAGTGCCACCTATAGATCATTTTATATTGATTCTCCTTAAAGGTTGTAGCCTTGGTCATTTTGAGGTTGGTATTCCAAATTTGGTCCCATTCTTCTAAGTTTATAGTTTGTCCTATATTCTTGGCCCAAGCTATCATTGTGTCCTTGACCGTTTCCTCTATCAAATCGTATTCCACCAGGTAGTTATACACTTTGGCTAATAATTTATCGTCCGTACCCATCCAAACTTTATCTAAACCATTAGTGCCTATCTCTATATCCGGTTCTTCTTTATCTTTTTTATATCTCGACTTAATTTGTGTGTATGTCCACCATTCTATGTGAGTGCCCTGATCTTTCATTTCTTCCATTGTCTTAAGATTCCCTGCCCCATCTAATATCTCTTTATATTTGACTGTTTTGCCAAGTTCTAATACATTAGGGTAAATTATCACCTCCATCGTGGAGAGCCATCTGGGAACTTTGATGTAATGTTTTTGTCTTACTTCTCTCCATGTTGACATGAGGGTATCCCTTATTTTATGTTTATGAAAATATGTCCTTGTTCTTTTTCCAGTTTCCCAAAGGTAGAAATGCCAGCCCTTCTGGAGATCATGCCCTTCCAGTGTCAAGATCCTTTTATTACTCAGGGTTGCCCAGTCTTTTAACCATACTAGGTTCGCTGCCTTATAATATGTTTCCCATATCGGAAGTCCGAGCCCACCCCTGTCTTTTTTGTCTTGTAAATTTCTAATTGCAATCCTCGGTTTCTTCCCTCCCCAAATAAATTTCCTAATAATAGTGTTGAGTTCCCGAAAGAATTTCTTGTCTAATTTGATTGGGGCTGTTTAGAATAAGTATAGCAATTTAGGTAGGACACTCATTTTAATTGCAGAGATTCTCCTTAGAAAGGATATCTGTAACTTCTCCCACTTCTCTAAATCTTGTTTAA
>WNWU01009626.1:40437-73926 GCA_012654045.1 Ptyas mucosa | reverse complement strand
GAAGGCAGGCAAGAAACAAATACAAGCCTGTTTGAACTGTAAGTAATTTTTTAAATCCTAAAACATCTTTTGATTTTCTATGTGACTCTTTAAAATCTTTTGAAATTCTTTTGATTTGGCGTGTGAATCCTTTGGTTTGTGTGTGTGATTGTTTTATGGTGTTGAAATCCTGATTTTGTTTGTGATTGAGTTCTTCTGTCCTGGATCTGGCAAATAAATAATTGTTTTATAGTCCACTCTCTGTTTTCCCTAGTCCTTTGTCGTTGTTCATTCCCTATAATTATTCAGCTTGCTATTGCTGTGTTTTCTCCTTTTCCTCATGTGTTTAAATTACTTTGGCTTGATTTCTTTTTCTTTTTGGGTGTTTGTCTTTCTTTCCTGTGTCTCATATTTGATTGAATGTTGCAAGCCCCTGTAATTTTGTCTTTCCTTTGTTGTGGAAAATAGGGTGGCTTCAGCTTCTTAATGACTCATTGATAAAGGTGCGGGCTACAACTCTGTCTGAGTTTCTGCTTATTTCCTTGCCCCCTCCCTTATTCCTTAGGCAGGAAGCTCCATGTGGGTTAGTTCTGCATTTTAACATAGCACCTCTGCGGTTTAACTTTTTAAACTCTGCAACTTTCTCAAGTTACAGGGGCCCTTCAGAGATCTTCTAGGCTGACCCCGTATTATTTCACTCTTATAACCAAATTTCACTTTACATCCTTCTTTTATACAAATGGATGATATTTTAATTGCTGGGCCACAAATTCCTCCCTATTGGCTGAAACATTTAACACAAGATCTAGCTGCATATGGTTTGCAGATAGCACCAGAGAAGGTGCTACAAGAGCCATTTCTTTATCTAGGTCATAAGCTATTACAAACATATTCACATCCACAAATTCCTCAGCTAAAAATAGAGGATAAAATTTCCTATGTTCAATTACAGCAACTTTTGGGTTCAATTAATTGGTTGCGACCATATGTAGGTCTTCCTACTAATATGCTTAGTCCTTTGTTTGATGCATTAAGAAATAGGAAAGATCCAGCTGAGGTGATCACATTTACCCGAGCTCATAAAGCAGTCTTCACAAAACTTAATGAAGCTTTGAAATTGGTTTGGGTAGATAGATGTCAAGAAAATCTTCCCTTGTTAATGATTATCATTCCAACCGCAAAACAACCTACAGCAGTATTAGCTCAGGAATTCCAACAACACGGTAAGCCTAAGCCTTCTTTGTTAATACTTGAATGGCTATATCTTTCACATAGCCCTAGTCATACTATCAGTGTACAAGCACAAATGTATTCAGAGTTAATTTTTAAGGGAAGGGAACGCTGCAAAATTCTTCTAGGTCTCGATCTTGTTAATATAGTGGTTCCCTTGCCATTGAAAGAATGGGAACGCATGGTTAGCTTCTCTTCTCTTTTGCAAGCAGCACTTACTGATTACGTTGGGAAAGTCTCTTATCATATTCCTGCAGATCCGCACCTGCTTGCCTTTAATCAGATAGAAATCATAGTTCAGCATGGTATCTCATTAAAACCTTTGGGGAATGCCCTCACAATCTTCACTGATGGGGGAGCCAAAATGGGGCACAGCTGCCTGGCTTGAGCATGGAAAATGGGTTACTAAAATCACACCCCCGCAAAAATCCGCTCAGCGTGCAGAAGTTGCAGCTGTAATATTGGCTTTGCAAACCTTTCCAACTCAAGACCTTAATATTATTTCAGATAGTCAGTATGTTTGTCAAATTGTCACCTCCCTCCCTGGTGCATATGTTACACCATCTTTGGATGAGGATCTCTTGTCCCTCTTTTTGACATTGCAACAGCTTTTTCATTTCTGAAAGAATCAAATTTATATTGCACATATTAGGAGTCATCAATCTTTCCCAGGTATGCTATCAGAAGGAAATGCTGTTGCAGACGCTGCTACAAAGCAGCATGTTTTATCTGTAACTCCCTGGGAGAGTCACTCTATGTTTCATCAAAATGCCAAAGCTCTAGCGAAACAATTTCACATTCCTTTAGACCATGCTAGAGCGATTATACAACAATGTCCTCAATGTTCTCAAATCACCCCATCTCCTTCCATTGGGGTGAATCCGAGAGGGCTTAAAGCAAATGAACTTTGGCAAATGGATGTAACTCAATATCCTTCTTTTGCTCCTTGGAAATACCTTCATGTAACCATTGATACTTTTTCTCATTTTATTTGGGCTACTCCTCAGAAAGGAGAGGCCACTAAACATGTTGTTAATCATTGTATTCGAACATTTGCTGTCATGGGCCTACCTTCTATGTTAAAAACAGACAATGGCCTTGCATATTGTAGTCGCTCCTTTGCTGAATTTTGTGACACATGGCAAATTGAACATCTTTTTGGCATACCTTATACAGGACAAGCCATACTGGAGCGTGCACATTTTACATTAAAGTCTGCTTTGGATAAACACAAACAAACAGGAGGGATTCCTATAAGTCTCCCTGGTAAACAGGAATGGTTAAATAAAGTTCTGTTTACTCTGAATCATCTTAATATCACAAATTTATCAACTCCAGTAGATAATCATTTTGGAGGTAGAATAAGTCATCCCCAGCCACAGGTAATGTATGGATTATTGCCTAATCCCGAATGGCATGGACCTGTTCCCTTACTGACATGGGGATGGGGATATGCTGCTGTGTTTGCTCCTACAGGTGTGGATTCCTGCTAGGTGCATAAAACCATGGAAAGATGGCATGGCACGAAGGATTGAAACACCCGATCCTGAACTTCTCACTCAGCCTGCAGAACCCTCAGCAGGATCGGGACTGAGCACCTCGCCAGGCTCATCAAGTGACCTGGGGACAGATTAAAGCCCTTTCTGTTCAATCCACAAACTTGCTACAGGAAAAGAATATACCACCGACCCCAGAGAACTTTTTAGTAGCAGCTTTTCTTGTTTAAATGCTAATTCTGTAACCATTGTAATGTGTATTATTTTTATGTGTATTTTCCCTTCTTGCGCGGCTACGATGACTTTGCAACATGGAATTCCAGAACAAGGTCTTTGGGATCAAAATTCCTATATCTGGGATGTGCAGAATATCTCTCGATTAATAGGTAAAAATGAATGCTGGATTTGTATGCACGTTCCCCCACATGCCAAAGGAGGACTTTTAATACATGCTGTTCCTTTTAATGACACAAAATGGAAAACTTTCACTTGGAAGGATGGGAGCGTTAGAGACACTAAGACGACTAGCAAGAACACTATCCTAGCCATTGGAAGCAGGTTCCAGGAAGTAGCAACATACTGTTGGGAATTTATCAATAGCACCGCAGCTGGGAGTGCATCTGTGGACGTTGGAAAGTATCCTTATTGTAACACAACATTTATTCTTAGCCCTGTTATGAAGAGAAACAATTCTTTCTTGAATGGTACCCTATATGAACATTTACATAATTTCACTTACTATGGGTGTACACACCAGATATTAGGGTGTCCTACAACATGCCCATGTCCAGGACCAACAGACGTTTTAAGGTGTAGTGGGTTGTTCCTTTGTACTGCAGCAGCGTCTATGGTCGAGCAGACCCAGTCATCAGACGACTTAGCAATTCCGCTTTTAAATAATGTTTGGATGCTATGTGGTAGAAGGGCATATCAACATATTCCTGCATGGTGGTCTGGTCGTTGTACTCTGGGATACATTGCTCCCTCTGTAGTGATATCTGATCATTTACCTAAAGGACGGTTAAGGAATCGTCGAAACATAGATGTTCAAAATCCCATTAATCATTATACTGCGACCATGTTAGCAAGGGGTGTTCTTCCTCCTTTAGGAGTAATGATGAATTACAGAGATTTGCATATTTTAGCAAATTGGACAACTGCATTGTTTAAGGATACTGTCCATTCCCTAAAATTGATCAATGAAGAGATGTCACAAATTAGAGATATAGTGTTGCAAAATCGTTATGCTTTAGATATCATTCTAGCGGCCAAGGGTGGGGTATGTGCTTTAATTCATTCACATTGTTGTATGTATATTACTGATCATAAGGCAAATATTTCAGCTACGATTGAACACATGGAAAACATGATTGCAGATAATCCAATTGGATCTACTATTCCACAATCTCCATGGGAGTGGTTATGGTCTTGGCTCCCAGATTTTGGATGAGTACGACAAATAGTATCCATTATTATATTAGTCATTATTGCTTTAATTTGTTGTTGCTGTTGCATACAATGTTTGCCTGGGTTATTAGCGATATTTCGTCCAAGAATTCGGCCCTCCAAATCTGAAATTATGTATGCTTGCAAAATCTTAAAAAATAAAAACTAAAATAAAAAAGGAGGACATGTGGAGGTGAGTGTTATCTCAGTGGCTGGGAAACCACGCTGTGTAAACAAGCACTTCCGCAGAGTCTTAATCTCATGAGGAATTCAAAGGCAGGATCTCTGGTGGAGACCTTATCTCAAGTATGCAAAACCAGGCACGTAGCATTGTGTGACACAGGAAGAGCACGAGAGAAAAACGAGGTGTTCACGTGAAAATCATGAGCCTTCTGTAACCAATCAGTACAAGTAAACGATGATTAATGTTTTGCCATGGTAGCTGTAAAATGACAATAAAAGGGAGCCTTTTGGATGGAGTCAGAGTGCCTTCCCCAAGGTGCCTTCCCACCGAAGGGCCTTCCCCAAGGTGCCTTCCCACTGAAGGGCCTTCCCGTGAATCATCATCCTGCCTACGCGTCTTTCTTCATCGAAACAGTCTACCCAAAGTTATTCCTTAAAAACTTGTACAGGAATTGTGGAGACAGTAGGGAGAAGAGCATATGGTTACCAAGTCAAGTCGGTAGATGGGAAAACATGCCTGACTTTACCAACTCTTACTGAATGCAACCAGATTCCTGACCATAGATCTGAGATCCCTACACCAGAAGCAGTGATTCATCACCTGCATTTGAACCGCATAGTGCATCTGATACCAGAGCTCAATTCTCAGGCTCAGATAATCTTGCTCCTAGGGAGAGATATTTTATGAGTCCACAAAGCAAGAGCTCAGACCAATGGTCAAGGGTTGAGCTGAGGACTTTGTACAGTATCTGCATGATAAAATCACTCAGATTCAGGAAGACTTGGCCGCTGACTGGGTTAGTTCAGACGAGATGACTGAGGCAGGTCTTGAGAGTGTTACCTGGAAGGAGTTTGATCCTCTGGCTCCCGAGGACGTGGACAGGATCTTGGGATGGCTGAATGCGACCACATGTTTATTGGACCCGTGTCCCTCCTGGTTGGTGCTGGCTTCCCGGGAGGTTACACGAGGCTGGCTCCAGGGGATTATTAACACTTCTTTGAGTGAGGGTGTCCTGCCGGTCGCCTTGAAAGAGGAGGTGGTGAGGCCCCTCCTCAAGAAGCCCTCTCTGGATCCAGCTGTTTTGGCTAACTATCGTCCAGTCTCCAACCTTCGTTTTATTGCGAAGGTTGTTGAGAGTGTGGTAGCACGGCAGCTTCCCCAGTACCTGGATGAAGCTGTCTATCTGGATCTGCGCAGGGTCCGGTTTCAGGCCTGGATACAGCACGGAAACGGCATTGGTCGCGTTGGTGGATGATCTCTGGAGGGCTCGGGGTAGGGGTTATTCCTCTATCCTGGTCCTCTTAGATCTCTCAGCGGCTTTTGATACCATCGACCATGGTATCATGTTGCGCCGGCTGGAGGGACTGGGAGTGGGAGGCACCGTTTTGCGGTGGTTCTCCTATCTCTCCGACCGGTCGCAATCTGTGTTGACAGGGGGGCAGCGGTCGACCCCAAGGCACCTTCTTTGTGGGGTGCCACAGGGGTCGGTCCTCTCGCCCCTCCTGTTCAACATTTATGTGAAGCCGCTGGGTGAGATCATCCGTGGTTTTGGGGTGGAGTTCCATCAGTATGCTGATGACACCTGTTAGATCGGCACTAGGAAAGGAAGACGCGACCAGCTCGGGTCCAGTCAATGACTTTATTCAGCTCAAGAACAAGACGAATGGCTGTGCTGCCGGAGCCATTCTTATAGCGCTCCGGCAGACCAGCCATCCAATGACAGCTACTTGAATTTCCCGCCGGTGGATTATCCAATCCCCGGACGGATGTCCTTATGGACATAACACTCCTCCCCCCTTAGTCAGAATATGTCCATCAAAGTCAATACGTTATGAAGTCACGCAGGTAGGTGGGTCGCCTGCTTGTCCTAGAAGACCTGCACAGTTCATTCTGGGCTTCGCCATTCCCCTGGACGGACGGCGCTTCTGCCCTCTCCAGCCCCTGGACTGGGGTGCCCCGGAGCCCGGCCATCGAGTGACTGATCCCCCTGCCTGCTCCTCCGGCCCCAACCTCTGAATTACTTGGCTGGTGTCGCTGGTCCTTTCCCTGTCCGGTCTCTTCGGAACCCTGCGACTGGACATCGCTCGGTGGTTGCCCTCGGATGTCTGGTAAGTCCACTGGTGTTACTTTTCCGTTCTGCGGTTCCGGCTGCTGATGTGGTTGGTGCAGATGTTGGGGATGTCGTTGGGCCTTGCCTTGTGTGTCGGCTTGCCGTTTTTGTTGTCCGGCCTCGTCGGGGTATTTCTCGGCTCCCTCGTCCGGTTGGTGTTGGTCGACCTCGCCGGGGTGGTGGTGGTGGTTGACCTCGCCGGGGTGGTGGTCGACCTCGCCGGAGTGGTGGTGGTCGACCTCGCCGGGGTGGTGGTGATGGTCGACCTCGCCAGGGTGGTGGTGGTGGTCAACCCCGCCGGGGTTCTGTTGGAGGTCTCGTCCCCTTAGAGGTCGCCTGCTGACTCCGCCGGGGTGTTGTGTCCTAGTCTCTTTTTGTTGTCCCCGGTCTACTGCTCTGCTGCGGTGGTCTCCCTCGCCAGGGCGTTGTTGTTCGTCCTCGCTGGGGGTGTGTGGCTCTCCCTCCCAGGGTTGTCCCCCGTCTACCTCATTGTTGGCATGGAGGTCTCCGATGTTGGGGTGATGAATGCCTTCCTCGCTGGGGTGGCGCTGGTCCCCCTCGAGCTGTGGGTACCGGTCTACTTGTCTGGAACTTTGATACCTTGCTGCGCTGCTGTGGTACGGTCCTGCCTCGACGGGGTATCGTTGGCCCACCTCGGAAGAGTGTGGCAGGCCTGCCTCGGCGGGGTGTCACAGGCCTACCTCGCCAGGGTGTGGCAGGCCTACCTCGTCAGGCTGGTTTTGGCTCGTTCCCTTCCATCTTCTCCGGAGCTGGTCGATGTGCCGTCGGCATACCTGTCCATCTTCCAGCTCCACTCTGTAAGACTTCAGGCCAGTTGTGCTTTCTATCTTCCCCTTCAGCCATTTCGGAGACCCGTGGAAGTTTAAGGCAAAAACTGGGTCCCCTATGGCAAAGGCTCGGAGCAGCTGGCTGGCCGTGGCAGTCACCTCTGGGTTGTACTGCGGGTGCAACCGGTCCAAAGTTGACCTCAGCTTCCTGCCCATCAACAGCTCAGCTGGGCTCTTCCTGGTGGCGGCATGCGGGGTGATATGCTGGGTGAGAATAACCATGGCTGAAGGCAGAGTTTCTGGGTTGGAGGCAGCTGACCTTGAAGAGTCAGCAGCTACCACCGAAACTACTGTGCTGGAGGCTTCTCCTCAAGCAGAAGACGCCCCTGTAGACATTCAGCCTAAGGAGCAGCCAGGCCAGCAGAAGACTTTGGAAACCCAGTTGCCACTGCTGGAGACTGAACCAGGTGACTCCAGAGACTGGTGGTTGGGGAATACCAGGGCGGCAGAATTTAGAACCCGTCCACCCCCAGGACCCTTGCTCACTCCTTTGGGGGGAACATTTCACCCAATGGAGGGAGCGTTGGATTTCTGACGATGATAACTGGAGCTATTCAACAGCGGTTGCCAACCAAACCATTGAGGTGCTCCAGGAACTGTATGGGGCAGCGGGGTTCAGGGACCCAGGGCATAACAGTGTTTGGCAGAGACCTTGTATAGGGCCACCTCCATCCCCTGGGGCCCAGGGCCTGGAGGGTCTGGTTCAGCGGTCCCGGCTGCAGGGTGCGGTTAATCAGAGTTGCCTCACTGGGGTGCCCCAGAAGAATATCTCAGAAGACCCCAGACCAACTAGGCACTCCCATGAACAGCACCTTGGAGAGAGACCACAAACATTTGACGACCAGACGCCACCTGTTCTAGATGGGATACCAGCGGGACAGGCACCTATCATTATGGGCAGGTGGGACCCACCACCCTTGAGGGCGTCATTCGATGGCAGCCCAGAGAAAGTAGCATTGTTCCTTGGCCAGGTGCTTAACCATTTCGACCGATATGGCAGACTATATACTTCCCAATGGGACATGATTATGGCAGTGACAATGGTCATGGAGGGGGAGGCTGCTGAGTGGGTGGCAGACCTGTATGGTGACCATGCAACTGAGCTGGGGGACATGGGTCTTTTCCTCTCTGCTCTGCAGGAGAAGTTTGAGGACAATACCTGGGTGCAGCAAGCGGAGGGGGAGTTGTTGAAGGTGAAGCAGAGGGGTAGGCCAGTGAAGGACTACATCAGGGAGTTTCGGAGGCTGGTGGGGAAAGTATGGGGGTAGCCTGAGAGGCTAGTGATACACCATTTTAGGGCCAAGCTAGATAAGACACTGAGGCAGGCGTGTGCATGCAGGGGTATTGCCCCCAGATTGGCAGACTGGTTCCAGGCGGCAACAGAACTGGATGTTGAATTCAGAGACAGTCAGCAAAAAAGAGAGTGGAATGCCAGAGACCAACAGCAGTCACCCCGTCCAGCTAGCCCTGCCCCGGCAGTGAGGCCTTCCCAGAGTTTAATGCCTCCTACAGTTGTGGTTCCACCAGCCAGGACGGTCATGACATGCTTTCGGTGTGGGAGACACTGAGCCACCAAATGCAGCGATGATGGTGTCACCAAGGCAACACCAGATCCTAGGAGTACAAAGCATGGGTCTGCCAGGAAAACCATTCATACAACACCGGAGAAGTCCCATGGGACACGCCAGGGAGTCCAAGCCCAGCCAACCCTGGTGATGGGTGTTGCAAGCCCTGTCGACAACACCGACACCAGCAATAGCGAGGCGGAGACTGATCATATGGTATGTATGCCTATCAAACCTTTCATAGTACCAGTGATGTTGGAGGCCACCTGGTGTCGGAAATGCAATGCACTCATCGATTCAGGGTGCACCCACTGCCTCATGAGTCTAGAGGTAGCATCTGACCTGGGGGTATGCCTGAAAAAATTGGCTCAACTGATACGGTTTGAGCAGATGGATGGGTCCCTGCTGGGGGGCAAACCGGCAACACACATCACCAGTAAATTGACTCTCGAACTAGGCCAACATAGGGAAGAATTTATTTATTTATTTATTATTGCAATTTATATGCCGCCTTTCTCCCAGAGGACTCAAGGCGGCTTACAAAATGACAGTTTCCAATATAAATCACAATGAATTAAAGATTAAAATCAACAACCCAATTAAAACAGTTTAAAATTATAACAGTGTACCCCCAACGGATCAGTTGAGTTGATGGAAGAGCCCAGTTTTCAGCTCGCAACGGAAGGAAAGAAGGTTGGGGGCTGTCCTGAGCTCGGTGGGCAGTCCATTCCAGAGGGTTGGGGCTCCCACAGAGAATGCTTTCCTCCTGGAGGCCGTCAGCCGACATTGTTTGGCCGACGGCACCCTGAGGAGGCCCACTCTGTGAGAGCACAAAGGACGATGGGAGAGTGGCTGGAGATGGTCCTGCAAGTACCCCGGGCCTAAGCCATGAAGGGCTTTATAGGTAAGCACCAGCACCTTGAACTGAATCCAGAACGCCACTGGCAGCCAGTGCAGCTCACTCAGGAGGGGTGTTACACGGGAATATCTAGACGCCCCCGTAACTACCCGCATGGCTGCATTCTGGACTAGCTGGAGCCTCTGGACGCATCCCAAGGGCAGCCCCATGTAGAGGGTGTTACAGTAGTCCAACCTAGAGGTAACGAGGGTGTGAGTGACTGTGGCGAGGGCATCCTGGTCTAGGAAAGGTCGCAACTGGCGCACAAGACACACCTGTGCGAAGGGCCCCCTGGTTACGGCCGTCAGATGGTCGTCCAAGGACAGCCGAGAATCCAGGAGGACACCCAAGTTGCGGACCCTATCGGAGGGAGCAAGAGTCTCTCCCCCAATCACTAACGATGGAACCTCCAGATCCCAGGATGCCGGCATCCACAGCCACTCAGTCTTGGAAGGGTTGAGTCTAAGTCTGTTCCTCCCCATCCAAACCCGCACCGCTTTCAGGCAGCGGGACATGACGGAAAGGGCATCCCTAGGGTGGTCAGTGGTGGAGATGTAAAGCTGGGTATCATCAGCATATTGATGATACCTCACCCCAAAGCCACGGATGATCTCACCCAGTGGTTTCATGTAGATGTTAAAGAGCAGAGAGGAGAGAACCGATCCCTGAGGCACCCCACAAGTGAGAGGCCTCTGGGAGAATTGAGGTTTGTAGTAGTTCCCCAGATAACCGAGGACGTTGTCCTAGGACTAGCGTGGTTGGTCAAATGGGGCCCTACTATCTGGTTGGGGGGGGTTGCCACCTGAGAATAGGGTTGGGACCCAATCCACCACCTCATGAGAGCTTACCACAATCACCAGGGACTACCCACTGCAAAACAGGAGCGGAGCATGCCATCCCAAAGGAGTATACTGATTTACTGGAGGTTTTTAGTGAGAGGGAGTGTGACATCTTGCCACCACACCGCCCAACCGACTGTGGAGTAGAGATCATCCCTGGGGTGTCATTGCTGAAACCTAAAATGTATTCAATGACTCCCCAGGAGTTGGCTGAAATGAGGGTCTATATTGAGAAGAATCTCAAAAGAGGCTACATTCAGCCTGCACGGTCCAGGATTGCAGCCCCTGTCTTGTTCCGAGAGAAGAAAGATGGTGGGTTGAGGTTATGTGTGGATTTCAGAGGGATCAACATCTGTACCCCCTCCCTCTCCTCAAAGATATGATGGCCTGGTTGTCGGAAGGGCATTATTTCACAAAGTTGGACCTCCGTGAAGCCTATTATAGGATAAAGATTAAGGTTGGGGATGAATGGAAGACAGCCTTCAATTGTCCCCTAGGCAGCTATCAGTTCCATGTAATGCCTTTTGGGCTCCAGGGCGCTCCAGCAGTGTTCATGCACTTCATCAACGAGGTGCTGCATGAACACTTATATAAAGGGGTTCTCGTCTATTTAGACGATATCCTCATCTATACCCGCTCCATGAAAGAACACATTCAGCTGGTGAGAAAGGTGATCAAAAAATTGTTGGACGGACTTCCGGTGGGATCGCGACATCGCCGGATGCTTCTTTTTGAAGTGCCAATCCAGGGCTCTGTAGAACTGCAAGAACAGCGACTATCAGCTGTCTTGCGGTTTGGAAACTTTCCTCCCGGTAAGAGGGGGGAAAGTGAGTAGACGGGTGGGGTAGAGCTCCCTGAGAGTGCCAGATTTTACCCATAATCTGGCGCTCGAAGATGAGAGCTCCCCGCTAAGCCTGTCAGTACTCCGGACCCTGGATGTCTCTGCTTTGCAGAGCTAGATGTCGTGACCATCCCAGCAACCAACTTTAAACAAATACTTTTTGAATCGAGCTGGCGGAGCATAAGCAGCATGAATAAAACAGCAAGTATTTTCTTTTTTTTTAACTCCAAAGATTTACCTTCCTTAAAAGATTTTTTCTAAACAGAGAAAGTGAAAGCAAGATGGCGTTTGAGTTTCAACGGGGCGTGAAGAAGTGAAAGTTAAAAGTAATTATTGACAAGCCCCTGTTTGAAACGTAAAACTCTTTTTTGAAAAGTGGATGAACCAAGAAAGGAAGTAATTATAATAATTGAAGCAGTAATATAAATTACAAATTGCAAAGGATTTTTTTTCTTCTCTTTTTGATACTTCTTTTTTTTTCTTTTTTTTCCTGTCCTTTTGGAAGAGAAAGAAGAGGGGGGGGGCAAGATGGCTGCTCTTTTTGAAAGTAAAGAAAGCAAAGAAGGGTTAATTAACCCTCAGATATGGTCTGATTTTGAGGAAGCTTGGAGCTCAATTACCTCTGCTTTATTGGAAAAAAATGATACTATATTTCAAGCTTCTCAAGCTGGAAACAATGAAGTACATGGAAATACTGAGTTGCAATCTAGCAGTGGGGGATTGATTGAAGAGCTGGGAGAAGGAAAAGAACAACAACAGCCTATAGTAGTCTTTTTGAAGAGAAAGATGGATCTTTTGCAGAATAAGGAGCAAGAAATTTTGGGAGCTGATGAGACTTTGGCTATACGAATTTTTTGTCACAAAGTCCAACTTGCACTTAAAGAGCTGTTTTTAGAAGCAGTTATACTTCTGCAAAAATTTTATAATATGCAATCCCAAAAAATGCAAGTTTATACTGGAGTTAAAGGCAGAGGAATCAAAGTTAAGAAAAGAGTTCGTAAAAAGGAGAAGAAGAAAGACTGGAGACAAGGAAAATAACCCTGCTTGATGAAGTGATGGTCCTTAAAAAGTATTGTTTAAGAGTTTAAAGATTTTGAACTTTTGGAAGAAAACATCCAACAGCTTAATGCCAGTTAACTAAGCGATGAGCAACGATGAGGAGGTAACCTACAGCTGTATTGGAATATTTTGAGAAGAATAAACAGATCACTGCAATGCTGGTGTGTTGGGTTGTGAAATAAGCCTTGACCTGATGATTTGGAATATTTTATTAAGGACTGTAATAAATTTGGACTTAATTGCAACTGCAGAAGTTTTATTGAATATAGTAAATTGGAGTTTCCTGTTTGAAGGTAATAAATATAAGGCAAAAGGACTAAGGGTTTAGGGCAATTGCAGTTGATCTGGTGGTTTCCCTAATACGTCTGATGAATTTATTAATCTAATTTTTGGCTGGATTTGATAGATATTATTTGAAATACAATTACAAAGTCACTCAGGGGTTTTTTTTATATAAAGAAGCAATTTTTATTTAGGTGGGTAGATGCAAATGAAGATATTCTACATGCTGTTGGAAGATGTGAAGATAAGAAGATTAACAACTGGTTTAATCTAGTATGAAGAATTTAAATGTTTGATATAGCTATTAAATGGTGTTTTTAGTTGATTTGTTAATATGTACTGATAAATTAATAAGAGGTTTGATTGTTATTTTTTAGTTTGAAAATGTTTTTTTTAAAGTGTTTTAACTATAATTGGACCTTGATGGTTTAAAAGTGGAGGACGGAAGAGTTTATATAGTATTTTATTTTAAATTTGGGGTTTTTGAATGAGGTTTTTTTTCTTTTTTTGTTTTTTGTTTTCAATGAAAGAAGTCATAAAATATCTTAAACTGTATAGATCTATTAATTTGTTAAGTGTGTATTAGTTAAATTGAGTAATGATAGGTTTGATTAGGTAATATTTAACTGTTTTATTAACTGCTGTAATTATAAATGGATACTAATTTTGTCAAATTAGATGGAATAAGAAGAAAGAAGACTTGCTTTCCTTTTTTATCTATTTGTTTAATGATTATGATAAGTGAGAGATGGAGTTGAATTTAGGGGATTTAAGCTGTATTTTATATTTTGTATTTGCTCTGGGAAGTCGGGGGGGTGGTTGGGGAGGGGGGAGAAAATGTATGTAAAACCTTTAAAACTTTTTCAATAAAAAAAAAATTGTTGGACGCACACTTGTATGTGAAACTCTCCAAGTGTGAATTTCATAAGATGTCATTATTTATTTTATTTATTTATTTATTTATTTATTTAATTTGTATACCACCCTTCTCCCAAATGGGACTCAGGGCGGTGAACAGCCGAAATTAAGATACATAAATACAAAAGTTAAGATAATTTAAAAATGCATTAAATCGATCGGCCTCCCAATTTAAAACCCCGAATCCTATAAAATTTAAAATCCCAGTAAAAAATTTATTTAGGCTAGGCCCGCTTGATGGAATAAATATGTCTTCAGGGCCTTACGGAAGGTCCGGAGGTCTGGGATCAGTCGTATTCCGGGAGGTAGCTCATTCCACAGGGCGGGTGCCCCCACTGAGAAGGCTCTCCCCCGGGGGCCACCAGCCGGCATTGCTTGGCCGATGGCACCCTGAGGAGGCCCTCTCTGTGAGAGCGTATTGGCCGGTGGGAGGTTATCGGTAGCAGCAGGCGGTCTCGTAAGTACCCTGGCCCTAAGCCATGGAGCACTTTGAAGGTGAGAACCAATACCTTGAAGCACACCCGGAAGACCAACGGGAGCCAATGCAGCTCGCACAGGAGAGGTGTTACATGGGAGCGCCGCGTCACTCCCATAATCACCCGCGTGGCCACATTCTGAACCAGTTGGAGCCTCCGGGTGCTCCTCAAGGGGAGCCCCATGTAGAGAGTGTTACAGTAGTCCAGGCAAGATGTGACGAGGGCATGGGTGACCGTGCATAAGGAGTCCCGATCCAGAAAGGGGTGCAACTGGCGTATCAGGCAAACCTGATAAAAAGCCCCCCGGCCACGGCCGTCATATGCTCTTCTAAAGACAGCCGTATGTCCAGGAGGACACCCAAGTTGCGAGCCCCCTCTGTGGGGGCCAATGATTCACCCCCAATAGCCAGCAATGGCACCAGCTGGCTATATTGGGACGCCGGTATCCACAGCCACTCGGTCTTGGAAGGGTTGAGTCGAAGCCTGTTCCTCCCCATCCAGACCCGCACGGCCTCCAGACACTGGGACATCACTTCGAGGGCATCATTGGGGTGGTCTGGGGTGGAGATGTACAGCTGAGTATCATCAGCGTACAGATGACATCGCACCCCAAAGCCACGGATGATCTCACCCAGCGGCTTCACATAAATGTTGAACAGGAGTGGCGAGAGGACCGACCCTTGCGGCACCCCGCAAGCAAGGCGCCTCGGGGTCGACCTCTGCCCCCCTGTCAACACGGACTGCGACCGGTCAGAGAGATAGGAGGAGAACCACCGCAACACGGTGCCTTCCACTCCTAACCCCCCCAACCGGCGCAGCATGATACCATGGTCGATGGTATCAAAAGCCGCTGAGAGGTCTAACAGGACCAGAACAGAGGAACAGCCCCTGTCCCGGGCCCTCCAGAGATCATCAACCAATGCGACCAATGCCGTCTCCATGCTGTACCCAGGCCTGAAGCCGGACTGGCACAGATCTAGATAGACGGTTTCATCCAGGTACTGTGGAAGCTGTCGTGCAACCACACTCTCCACAACCTTCGCAATAAAGCGAAGGTTGGAGACCGGACGGTAGTTTGCCAAAACAGCCGGGTCCAGAGAAGGGAGGGGTTCACCTGGAAAGGGCCAAAAATGTACATTCCAGAAACTGTAAGGCTGACTGTGCTACAACGTTGTCACGATGTTCGTCCAACAGGTCACTTCGGATTCCAAAAACATTACATTTAGTGAACCGGCAATTCCACACATGGAATTCCACACATGCAGAAGGATATTGAGGCATACGTACGTAGCTGTGTTGTGTGTACAACCATGAAAACCAGACCAGGAAAAACCCCGGGCCTATTACAACCAGTGGCCGCTCCTAACCAACCATGGCAAGAAATAGCCATGGATTTCATAGTCGACCTCCCAAGCAGTCAGGGTAATTCCGTAATCTGGACGGTCATTGACCTATTCTCGAAGCAGGCGCATTTTATTGCCTGCTCAGGTTTGCCGTCAGCCAAAAAACTAGCAAAGCTATTCATAGCACATGTGTATTGCCTTCATGGGATAACCCAAATAATAATATCTGACGGGGGGGTACAGTTTACCCCCAGATTTTGGCAGAAATTTCTAGAAAGGGTGGGGGTCAAACAGGGGCTCAGCTCGGCCTTTCATCCAGCAACCAACAGAGTGGTTGAGAGGACAAATGCAATGGTGGAAAGATATTTGCATTGTTACATAAACCACCAGCAAACCAACTGGGCCGACCTCCTTCCGTTTGCTGAGGTGGCATATAACAACGCAGTTCACAATAGTACAGGGTTCACACCATTTAAAATAGTTACAGGAAGAGAGTTCGTTCCTATACCTGAATGCCCTCCACATGTATCAGAGGATGTTGATGTAAAGGAATGGATGGCCCGAATACAGCAGGTATGGGGATGTGTCACAGATGCATTACAACAGGCAGCCGATAGGTATAAGCACCAAGCCGATAAAACCTGACGGCCCCAGGCCCCCTTCTTTGTGGGTCAGCAGGTTTTCCTCTCTACTAAATAATTGAAACTATGCCTTCTGAGCAAGAAGCTTGGCCTCAAGTACATCGGACCTTTCCCAGTGATACATGTAATCAACCTGGTGACTGTACAGCTCCAGCTACCCAAGCTGTTGGGGAAGACACATCCTGTCTTCCATTGCAGTCTTTTACGTCTGACCCTCTCATCTACTCTAAGAGAAAACAAACCCTCGCCCCTGCCACCAGTATTGGTTGATGGTGAACAACGTTATGAAGTAGAGAAAGTACTGGATACGAGGTCGCATAGGAATAAGCTCCAATACCTACTGTTGTGGAAGGGTTATCCCCTTTCTGGGGCTACATGGGTCTCAGAACAAGATGTATATGCTCCTAGACTGGTCGCTAGGTTTCACAGAAAGTATCCAGGGAAGCCGGGCAGGATCGTATCTCGACGACCTTTGACTCATCATTGTCTTTCTGTTGCAGACGGAACCTGACAGAAATATTGTCAGCTCTAGCCTCTCCGTGCTCCCACCACCATTTTAAACCCAACGCGCCCCACCCTGCAACTCCACCCCCCTGATTCCACCCCCTAGCCATGCATACAACGGACAACTCCAGCTGCACCACATCCGGGCTAGCAAGCATCAGTCAGTACTGGGCTGCCTGGGCCATTGAGCCCTCATTACTTCTGAGCAAGCCCTGATTAATCCTGGGCAGCTTGGGTGGTGATGATCCTGATCAGGCTTGGGGCCTCTGCACAGGGGTGGGAGTGCCTGCTGTTCCTCTCCTCCTCTCAGCTAAGAGCGAGCAAGAGAGACAGCCCCCGGCTAGCAGCAGGAAGAAGTAAGTGGAGGCAAGATGAGGCTTCCTGGGTGGCTGGAATGTGGGGTGGTTTGCTCCGTTTGATGCCGTCCCTGTTGGAATGGCAGCCCCGGAGCACTGGGGTGACATGCGCCCCCCCCCCCACCATGAGGCCATCTGAAAGATAAAAGCCACATTCAGATAGGGTTACGGAACTTGTTCATCCCTCCCTCCTGGCTTCGCTGGGTTCTTCCTGTAGAACCTGGTGACCAATCAGTCTGCTGCTATGTCTTGACATGGAACCCAGGAGGCTTCTGACAACGGGTACCCCTTCCAAAGGATAAGGTACTGGAGGTGACCTCGACATCGCCATGCATCCAATACCTCTTCCACCTCATAATGCCGCTCCCCCCCCCCTATTTCTACAGGTGGAGGTGGAGGCTGTGGGGTTCCCCATAACAGAGAGGTCTCAACTGGATGAAGGAAGCTACTGTGGAAAACAGGGTGTGTTTTCCCTAATAGAGGCGGCAGCTGTAACTGTAGAGTGACAGGATTTATGATTTTAACTATCGGGACTGGGCCGATATATTTCAGGGCAAGTTTCTTGCATGGTACCTTGAGGTTTAAGTACTTTGTGGATAGGTAGACCTTTTGTCCCACATGGAAGGGTGGTTGTGGCCTTCGTTTCTTATCTGCTTGGTGCTTGTATCTTTCTGCCACCTTTTGCAGAGCTTCCCTGACGTTTCCCCAGACCCTTTTCATCTGCGACACCCATTCCTGCAGTTCTAACTCCTCGGGTTCTGGTTGGGGGCACTCAGGTACGGGGACGAATTCAACCCCTGAAGCAATATGGAATGGGGTATATCCGGTGCTACTATGGACAGCATTGTTATACGCTACCTTGGCGAAAGGGAGCAGGTCCGCCCAATTGAATTGTTGGTGCTTGATGAAGCACCGAATGTACTGTTCCACCATTGCATTGGCTCTCTCGGACACTCCGTTAGTGGACGGATGGAATGCCAAGCTAAGACCCTGTGAGGACCCAATCATTGCTAAGAACTTCTGCCAAAATCTTGCAGTGAATTGTACTTCATGATCAGAGACTATTGGAGGCAATATATGTTTGCTAGGAACAGTTTGGCTAGCTTTCTGACTGAACATAAACCTGTGCAAGCCACAAAATGGGCCTATTTTGAAAAGAGGTCGATTACCATCCATATTACTGTGTTTCCCCGGCTCTCAGGTAAGTCCACGATGAAGTCCATGGCTATCTCCTCCCAGGGTCTCACAGGAGAAGCCACCAACTGTAGGAGGCCGGGAGGTTTCCCTGGCTGTTTCTTCATCGTGGCACATGTTACACAACTGCGCACATAGTCCTCTACATCCTTTTTAAGCCAGGGCCACCAAAACTGATGGTTTGTAAAGTGCAAAGTTTTGAGGAACCCCAAATGGCTGGCTGTACGGACGTCGTGACACCGGCGTAGCACCTCGAACCGGAGGTTGCTCGGGACATAGACTTTGGACTCTTTCCATGCCAGACCAGCCCTACGGCTGAGAGTGTTCTCATTGGCCTGGTACCACTCATCGGTCAGAAGCGCTTCTTGAATGTCTTGGGTGATGCCTGTTGCCTGTACTGTCATATGGGCTGCTCAGGATGTCTGTTGTGCTGGCCTTCCCCCCAACGGTGATGTCAGGATGATGGCCTGCACTACCTGCTCCCGGTCACTGGCATATTGAGGCTTATGGGACAAGGCATCAGCCAGGAAGTTCCTTCCCCTAGGTATATATTTCATGCGGAAGTTGAAACGCCAGAAATTCAACGCCCACCTGACTTGCTTGGGCGAGAGCCGACGTGGGGTCTGACCTCAAACGGTAATCCCCCTCCTTCCAGCAGATGTTGACATGACAACAACGCCCACCGAACCACAAAGCCTCCTTTTCCCAGATGGCCCATCTGCATTCGGTGTCGTTCAATTTTCGGGATGTATAAGCACACAGTTGTAACTTCCCTTGTTCATTGGCTTGCAAGAGAACTGCCGCCACGGCTACGTCGCTGGCATCGGCCTGTACGACGAACGGCCTGGCCGGGTCTGGATGTTTTAGTACCAGTTCCCTTGCAAACAACATTTTTAATTTTTCAAATGCTTGCTGATAGGCGACAGTCCACTGTACTGGGTGGCCCAGACATGGCTTCCTGACCAAATGTTTGGTCTGTAATAGATCAGTCGACGGAAGGGCTACCCGGGCAAAGGACGGAATAAATTGGTGGTAAAAATTTGCAAACCCCAAGAAGCTTTGGAGCTGTTTCTGCATTCTTGGGGCCTGCCAATCTAAAACTGACTGTACCTTTGTAGGGTCCATCTCTACCCCCCTTGGGGATATGCAGAAGCCTTGATAATCCAACTGCGACTTATGAAATTCGCATTTGGATAGTTTAACATAGAGTTTGGCGAGTCCCAGCCGGGGCTTGACACTGCCAATAGCTTGCTTAAGACCTGGCGCACCAATGTGACGTGTTCCTCTAGAGTTTTGGTGTATATTAAAATGTACACAAGTACACTGTTATATAGATGATCTTGTATTACTTCGTTGATAAGCTGCATAAATACAGCAGGCGCTCCTTATAGCCCGAACGGCATTACTTTAAACTGATAACTGCCCAGAGGACAATTAAACACCGTCTTCCATTCGTCACCAGGCTTAAGCTGAACTCTATAGTAGGCCTCCTGTAGGTCCAATTTTGTGAAGACCCTACCCTCCGCCAAATGGGCCAGCATGTCTTTTTTAAAGGGGAGTGGGTACATGTGCCCTACGCACACCACGTTAATCCCCTGAAAATCAATACAAAGGCATAGGCCCCCATCCTTCTTTTCCTGAAAGAGAACTGGAGCTGCTACTCTTGATCTAGACGGCTCTATGAAGCCTCGTTTCAGGTTTTTCCTGACATAAGTCCTCATCTCAGCCAACTCTTGCAGGGTCATTGAGTACATTTTCGATTTAGGCAAAACCGCCCCTGGAATAAACCCAATAGTGCAATCGGTGGTGCGGTGGGGAGGCAGGGTGTCGCACTCCCATTCGCTGAACACCTCTTTGAGATCATCATACACCTTAGGGTAACCTGTCGTCTCCTTGGCCTCTCAACTACTTTCAATCCCCTCTGTGTGGTTTTCATGTGGGGCCAGATCAGGCCCTACCCCTATTCTCAGGTGTCTGCAACCCCCTCCCCACCAGATGGTCAAAACTTCCTGGCCCCAAAGTCCCTGACCACCATTCTTCCCCCAATAACCCTGGTCCTGGCAGCGTATGACCCATCTCAGCTATCTCACGAGCCCCATGAGCTGCATGTTCCTTAGGTGCTACTGCACGGTCCTTAGGCATGACGTTCGGACCCAGGGAAAGAGATGGCATTTCTGCAGGGGTAGCTAGCTCTGATGGCTCTACAGACTCTTCCGCTAAATCTGCAGCTTCCAGTTCCAGCTGCGTCCCCTCTGCCATGCTTCCACAGAGAAACAGCAAGGGTAGAGCTGACAACCTGTCAGGTTCCAGATTAGCACAGGAAAGGAAAACGCCAGACAACAGTGTGAAGTTTGTTGTAGAGATTTTACCTTCCCCGCTCCGGCACGATCACTCAGTGCAGTTTCAGTGAGATATTGTTAGCTCTAGCCTCTCCGTGCTCCCATCACCATTTTAAACCCAACGCACCCCACCCCTCAACTCCATCCCCCTGACTCCATCCCCCTGACTCCACCCCCTAGCCATGCATCTGACGGACAACTCCAGCTGCACGTCATCTGGGCTAGCAAGCCTCAATCTGTCCTGGGCTGCCTGGGCCATCGAGCCCTGATTACTTCTGAGCAAGCCCTGATTAATCCTGGGCAGCTTGGGCGGCGATGCTGCTTCCCATCAGGCTTAGGGCCCCTGCACAGGGGTGGGAGTGCCTGCTGTTCCTCTCCTCCTCTCAGCTGAAAGTGGGCAGGAAAGAGAGCCCCTGGCTAGCAGTAGGAAGAAGTAAGTGGAGGCAAGGTGAGGCTTCCTGGGTGGCTGGAATGTGGGGTGGTTTGCTCCGTTTGATGCTGTCCCCGCCAGAATGGCAGCCCCACCACAGTGGGGCTGACAGAAGGTAAGTAGATTTCACCCCTGCCTTAAATGCTCTCTACCATGCCCCCACAGTTCCACCCCCTGGGGCACACCCCATATACTTCCCACCCCTCATGTGCTGCCAATTTGCCCACATCTTTGCAGCTTCAGAGCTTCTCATCGAGCATGCCATGCTCATTTCCTGTATGCCAGGCTCCCTGTGCCTGCGCGTGCTCTGCCGTCCATCTGTTTGGCTGCGCATCAGCTGTTTACAAAGCCCTTGGCTCAGCTGGCCATCTGAGGGCTCCGTAGATGCGGCAGGCTTCTCGGAGATATGCTGAGCTGTGGTGCTACAGCCTCCTGTCAACCAAGAGGTCTCTCGTCTGGTTGTATTCTCTCCTTGGTGTCCAGTTGCTTTCTCATGTCGTTGGCACGCAATCCACCGTCAACTTTTATGGCTTCTTGGAACCACTCAGAGAGTCGGTTTGGGATGTCCTGATAGGCGGTTACTTGTGCAATTTGCTTATCCAGGCTTGTTCTGAAAAAGTGAACTAATAGCCGCTCCGGCAAAGGGGGTAGCCTTCCCACAACTCTCCTGAACTCATGGATGTGTTCCTTAATGGGCCACCCACTCTGCTTTAGGTTTCGGAGCTCATCCTTCACGTACTGATCCTTCTCCACCTCCTCAAATCTGGCTTCTAGCTCTTGTAGGAAGTCATTGATGTCTTGCAGCTTGGGGGCTATCCTCTTGTGGAGGGCTGCTAGCCATTCTTTTGCTTCTCTCTCTAGCCCGTCGGCAATGGTATTCACCATGGCTCTGTGGGATGGGTAATGGTGTCCATAACACTCTAGGTGGACTCAAGAATTAGAGCCAGCTGGTCTGAGTCCCCATCGAATTTTCCCCCTGAATCGGGGTGGCTCATTCAGCGCTGCTCCTCCCTTCCTAGCTCGCTCAGGGGTTTTCCCCAGCCCTGGGCGCTAGGGTGGGGGAACTCAACCTCAGCTGCTTTAGGGACTTTTTTCCACCAATACTCATCCCTTTTTGTTTTGGTTGCTGGGGTGGGCGTCTCGACTGTCTCAGCTTTGATGGTCAGGGAGGGCTGCTCTCCAGTTCCGATTGGGCTGCTGGGTCCTGGAAGTCCCTGGGTGGAGGCAAGTTCTGCCTCTTTCTGGGTCACCTGGAGCAGGCTCTCTTCGGATAGTTTGCCCTCTGCCATGGTAGCCTGAGTTTCTCTGCACACACCCCAGGTGTCAGGGAGCAACTGGAGAGCCCGGGGCTCAGGAGTCCTGGTCATTTTTATTAGTTCTGAGAGAGTTGGCTTGCTGTCAGGGTTCTGACCGATGCCCTAATTAAATCATGAGTCTCAAGCCAAGCTTCAAAAGAAATCCAGTTATTTATTAGGAGCTTCATGTCGGCATGGACCAAGTGAAGCTAACTCTGACCTCACTTAATTCGTGTCCCAGTTCTGACCCTGTTTCCCCATCCCCCCAAGGTGTGTCATCAGTCACATTCTCCAACGAAGCAATTTTGCGGGTTGTAGAGGTCCCTCCCTCTGGCCACTGTGGGTCTGTGTGGATATGACCATGACATGGTTGGCTGGAATGTGCTTTGTTTTGATTGAAGTGCAAGTTCCTCAATGCAGCTGCCTATGGCAACTCGAGAACAGGTCAGGAATGCTTTGCAAGTTGACAGCAGGAATGGTTAAATTGATTACTGTCAGGCCTGGAAGCAATCTTTGCATTGGATCTTCAGGCCTGCCACACTTAGTGCTGTGGAAAACTGGGAGGGGGGATTGTATGTAGCAGGGGAGATATATAGTCATAATAACATTCCTTTCTCTGAGAGTCAAGGACATCTTGCCCTGCTCTTGGAGTGTTGTGACTGGGAGGCATCTCAAAGGGGTCCTAGTTTACCTAGATGACATTCTTATATTCAGCGAAACTCTCAAAGAGCATGTAAAGCTAGTACTTTACTAGTACTTCAAAGTACTGAAAAAACTCCTAGCCGCAAAGCTCTACGTGAAGCTGTCAAAATGTAAATTCCATAAAACCTACCTAGGTTACCTAGGTTACCAAATATCCAGTGGAGGGGTGGAAATGGACCCAGGAAAAGTGAAAGTGGTGCTGGACTGGCAACCCCCACACACCCACAAACAGCTTCAAAGCTTCCTGGGGTTTGCAAACTTTTACAGGCAATTCATCCCAGCCTTTGCAGAAGTCACCCTGCCCTTAACAGAACTGTTAAAAACAGGGCCTCCTCCCATGAAACCATGGCCAAGTCAACCACTCACCTGGTCAATGGACTACCAAAGAGCCTTTGAGAAAATAAAACAGCTCTTTGCTGAGGAGCCGATCCTCCAACACCCGGACTCAGAGAGACAGTTCATCGTCCAAGCAGATGCTAGCAATGTAGCAGTAGCAGCTTTGCTCCTACAGAAGGACCCACAAGGACAGCTCCTGCCATGTGCCTATATGTCCAAGAAGCTCACCGACATCAAGAGGAGGTGGGCTATTTGGGAGAAGGAAGCCTACGCAGTCTGCTGGGCCCTTGTTGTGGTTCGCCAGCAGCCTGCAGAGCTGGCAGTGTAGTCGGACAGCAATGAGGTTGAGGAAGAACATGGGTCAGTCCTGGAGTCTGGGGAAGGCCTGGATGAGGGCTCTGCATCGGAGGCAGAGATGGGGCCAGGGCAGTGGTGGGTTCTAAAATTTTTTAATACCGGTTCTGTGGGTGTGGCTTATTTTGTGGGTGTGGCTTGGTGGTGGTGGGTAATGTGACTGGATGGGTGTGACCAACTTTTTTTTTAACTTTTCAAAGCATTTTTTCTACAACCTTAAGAGGTTGCAGAAAAAAATGCTTTGAAAAGCCTCTGACAATCAGGCAACTCAGCTGGGATCGCCAGAGGTTTTTAAAGGCATTTTTTTTCCTACAACCTCTTCGGCCAAAGAGGTTGTAGAAAAAAATGCCTTTAAAAGCCTCTGACAATCAGGCAACTCAGCTGGAAAACAACGTTGATAGTATTGCTGCACTTATCTCTTGTAGGCGTCTTCTGCTTTTGAACTTTTGCCAAGAGAAGCCTTTGGCAGTTTGCCTAATTATACCAAGGTTGGTGATTAGACTGAAGAATTTGTGTTATGAAGAGTTTGTTTTAATTTAGTTTGGACTATGCTGAGAATGAGTTAATTCTCAGCTGTTCTAATAAAGTCTGTTTGTCTTGGAACTGTTTGCATTGATTACTACCTACTTGGGCCTAGGTCACAACAGCCCTCCTCTCCTGGAGGCATTTTCTGGAAGAGAGTAAAGTGGACTGATCACAAAAACCTCAAAGCTCTAAAAAACCTCAGAAAGCTATCTCCCAAACAAATCCGTTGGGCACAATACTTCAGGCAATTTAACTTTGAACTGAAGTACATCCCATCTTGGAAAAATCTGCTAGCCGATTCCTTATCGAGGAAACCACAATTTGATAGCCGCCGGGAAGAAGTCGTCCACGCTATCATTCCCCTCACAATCAGCCGCACAAGTCACCACTAGGGGTCAAACCAGACGACAACCCGATCCCAGCCGTGACAAGCTGACAGCGGCACTGAAAACAGTGCTTCCAACTGACCAATGGCTCACAGATGATAAAGATATCTTGACCATGAGCGATGGACTGGCTTGAAAGGGATCCAAACTATATGTCCCTGCCAGCTTGAGACTGGAAGTACTACAGTGCAGCCATGACTCGCGACTGGCCGGCCATTTTGGGTTCTTGAAAACCCTGCACCTGGCCAGGAGACAGTTTTGGTGGCCAAAGATGAAAGCTGATGTGGAGGATTACATAAAAAGCTGTGCCATCTGTGTTGCCATGAAGATGAGACCAGGGAAACCTCCTGGGCTCCTCCAGCAAGTAGCTAGCCCTAGCTGGCCTTGGGAGGAAATTGCAATGGACTTTATAGTCGAACTCCCAGAGAGTGGGGGAAATATAGTGATTTGGACAGCAATTGACTTATTTTCAAAGCAAGCCCAATTCACTGCTTGCTCGGGATTGCCCTCAGAGAAGAAGCTGGCAAAGATGTTCATTAAACAGATTTACCAATTGCATGGGATACCCCACCAGGTAATCTCAGATCAAGGGGTTCAATTCACCGCTAAGGTTTGGAGAGAGTTCCTGAGATCAGTTGGGTCCACACAAGGACTTAGCTCGGCTTTCCATACGAGTACGAATGGAGCAGCAAAATGAGCGAATGCAATGGTGGAGCAATATATAAGATGTTATGTGGATTACCAACAAGAGGAATGGGCGGACCTGTTGCCATTTGCAGAAGTCACTTACAACAACATCGTGCATAGCAGCACTGGATTAACCCCCTTCCAGGTCACCAGTGGCATGGACTTTGTACCCATGCCCAAACTGCCCAGAGAACCCCCTTCCTCCATGACTCTAACCGAGTGGAATGGACTCACTGAAGAAAGGGTGGGAGAACACTAAAAAAGCACTGGCAGAAGCCACTGAGGCATATAAATTAATTAATTAATTAATTTGATTTATATGCCGCCCTTCTCCGGAGACTCAGGGCGGCTTACAATGCGCTAAGCAATAGCCTTCATACTTTTGTATATTTATACAAAATATAAAGTATATAAATATACTTTTGTATATTTATACAAAGTCAGCTTATTGCCCCCACAAACTGGGTCCTCAATTTACCTACCTTAGAAAGGATGGAAGGCTGAGTCAACCTTGAGCCTTGGTGAGATTCGAACCTGCAATAATTGCAGGCAGCTGATGTTAATAACAGGGCTTTAGACCACTGTACTATCCAAGGCTCTTTATATAAAAAGCAAGCGGACAAACACCGATCCCTTCAAACCCCCCTTCCGTTCCGCCTTTTCCCTGCCTTAATTTCCAATTTTCTTTTCTTCTTTGTATTTTATACAATAAAATAAAACTGAGAAACTGAAGGTTTCCCAAACAAGATAAATCCACCAGGCAAAATTAAATCTACAATACAAGATGGTTCACAAGACACCATCCAAAGTCAAGGCATAGTGTCAATCCAAAGCAAGGCAGGAATCACAATGACCAGGAAACACACAGCTAGAAAATGAACACATTGTTCGCAGCATTGCCTCCATCTGTCTGCTGTGTTAAATAGCCAGCTTCTGGTGAAGCCCATCAAGAGGGACAAGGCTACCTCCTCACAAGTACGGTAGTCAGGCTCACCTTCACTGCTCCTGCCTTTTCTCTGCCCTATGTGTTCTTGGATCAGGTGCAGAAGGCAGTTCCTCTTCCTCCTTGCTGACTGGCTGCACCTATGTGCTTTCCCCACCTGAAATCTCAGGGCTGTCCTGCTGCAGTTGTGCTTCAGCCAAATCATTCTCAGCCAGTTGCTTGTCCAATTTCTCTCCCATCTACCAGTTTATCTTCCCCTCACTTGGAGCCCTGTCCTTGGAGCCATTGACCAACTCCCTTCCTGACATGCCTGGGACTGGTTCATCCTCCTCTGAACTGACATCCGGAGAGGCATCTGGGGGAGTCATCACACATACCTAAGCAGTGGTCCACCAGGACACCTAGATCCCTCTTGTAGGTACTACTGTTGAGCCAGGTACTGCCTATTCTATACCTATGCATTTGGGTGCAGGACCTTACTTTTCTCACCACTAAACTGCATCATGTTGGATAGGGCCAAATTCTCAAATCTGTCAAGATCATTGAGTCTCTCTTCCAAAATGTTGGAAATTCCCCCCAGCTTGGTGTCATCTGCAAATTTGATGAGTTCACGTTCTATCCCCTCATCTAGATCATTTATGAAGATGTTGAAGAGCACCGGGCCCAAAACAGAAACTTGAGGTGACCCACTGCATGCTTTCCTCCATGTAATGTAGCTCCATTGAGGACCACACGGTTGGTCAGCCAGCTGCAAATCCATCTGTTGATGGCACTTTCTATCCCACATTGTTGTAACTTACAAAGAAGTAGGCTGTCGTCTGCTTTATCAAATGCCTTACTGAAGTCAAAGTATACTATATCCACAGCATTTCCCTGCTCCACTAATTTAGTTACTTTATCAAAGAAGGCAATAAGGTTTGTTTGGCATGACCAGCTTTTAACAAACCCATGCTGGCTTCTAGTAATCACTTTGTTCATTTCTAGGTGCTTAGAAACCTGCTGCTTATCTTTTCCAGGTCTGTAGTTGCCTGAATTTTTCCCCTTTTTGAAGACTGGAACCACATCAGCTCTTTTCCAGTCCTCTGGCAATTCCTCCATGCTCCAGGAGCTTCTTTCCATGGTTCTGAGATCACATCTGCTAGCTCCTTCAGAACACTGGGATGTAAATCTGAATGGGGGCTGGTACATGGCTCCATCCCGTCAGCTGAGGGGGCTGGGCATCAGTTTAAACCGCTGTGAGAGGGTGGCTCTGGTGTCGGGGCCCCTGGGAGCTGAACCGGGATGATTCAAATCTTGCACTTGTCAGCAGAGGGGACTGGACCATCGGACCAATCTGCCGTGAGAGGGCGGTTTTGGACCTGAGCCCGGGTGCTGGGCTGTTTGCATTGGTTCATTGCTGCCATCTCACCACAAGAGGGGGCTGACCAGCTGACCGGACCACCGTAAGAGGGTGGATGGACTTATTTCCCCCCCCCCTTGGATTGTGGTCGACCTGGAACTGGACTTTGTCCTCTGTTGTGGGGGGACCGAGGACATGGTCTTGTGAAAATGCTTTCGAGACTCCCATTCCATGTTTCCTCCCCTGGACCTTTTTATATGGACCCCTAGGATATGGTCCTCCTATCCGCTGTGGTCAAGATGTATTCAGCAGCGGAGCTTCTTGGTCTGCAAGACTCCCCCCTCTCGCAGGCTTGGCCCTCCATTTTATCGAGGGCCTACCTCGATGATGGGTTTTGGAACCCCGAGAGGTGGTGTGCCGCAAAGAGGGGGCTGTGGGGGTTTTTAAAATTGTCCTTTTGTAATCTTTTAAGGGGTTTGGGGCAGGGGGTGGGGAGGGAGGGGTATAGGTCAGGCTGAACACAGGGGCATGGAACGGAAGGCGGGGAGCGGGGTGTGGAGGAGCTCAGTGTTGATAGGGAGGTGGGCGCTTCTATCAGGACCGTGGTTGGGAGGGGCAGATATGGCGGGAGTAGGGGGCCACATCGTGTGGTGGGGTCACGCACTTGCTATCTCCAAGCAGTGGCATGCCTCAGCCCCCATGACTCTTCTCGTTCCCCGGGCTGTCCAGAGTTGCAGAGCCCAGGCCTTAGGCTGATGTTGTGCAACGCCAGGTCCATGGTTAATAAGGCCCCCCTCATTTGCGAGCTAATTCAAGAGGGGGGTGCGGACCTGGCGGGTATTACTGAAACCTGGTTGGGCCAAGAGGGGGGGTTCCCCTCGTAGAGATGTGCCCGCCAGGTTTCCACACATTCCATCAGCCAAGGGCCCAGGGCAGGGGTGGGGGGGTGGCGGTCATTATAAAGGAAAATCTTGATCCGAGGGAGGCCACTGTACCTCAGATAGCCGGATGTGAGTCTCTCCTAGTGAAGTGGGGCCATGGGATGCAGGTGGGCTTGCTGATCATGTACCTGGCTCCCTGCCACGTGACAGCAGCCCTGCCCGAGCTTCTCAACGTTATTGCCGGGGTGGCGGTCGATACCCCCAGACTTTTGGTCATGGGGGATTTCAACCTGCCGTCTGTCGGTGAGGCGTCTGGGATGGCTCGGGAGTTTATGGCTTCCATGACAGCCATGGACCTGACACAACTAATTCTTGGCCCTACTCATGTGGGAGGACACACTCTGGATTTGGTTTTTGTCTCTGGGCAGTGGCTGAGTGGTCTGGATATAGGGGATATAGTTATCGAACCCCTGTCATGGACAGACCATTCCCTCCTGAGGCTGGACTTTTTGACCGCTGCACCCCACCGCAGGGAGGCGGAACCGACTAGGTGGTTCCGCCCCAGGCGCCTGATGGACCCTGATAGGTTCCAGAGGGAGCTTGGGCCAGTTCCTGAAACTCTGGCTCACGACTTGACTGAAGACCTGGTGGCCGCCTGGGATAGGGCGGCCGCTGGTGCTTTGGACCGAGTCGTGCCTTTGCGGCCTCTGACCCGGCGCCGAGCCTGCCCGGCTCCTTGGTTTTCCGAGGAGCTGAGGGAGATGAAGCGCCGGAAAAGATGCCTAGAGAGTAGTTGGAGGGCTAGTCGCTCCGAATCCGACCGAACACTAATTAGGTCTCATATTAAGACTTATTTAGTGGCGATAAAAGCGGCAAAGTGTAATTACTTTTCTGCTCTTATTGCATTGGCAGATAATCGCCCAGCCGCCTTGTTTAGGGTGACTCGCTCCCTCCTACATCAGGGAGCGCGGGAGGACCCCTTGCAAGGGCAGGCTGAGGATTTTGCACAGTATCTGCACGATAAAATCGCTCAGATTCGCGAAGGCTTGGACTCTGACTGGGTAGATCCCGGCGGGATGACTGAGGCTGGTCTTGAGAATGTTATCTGGGACGAGTTCGACCCTGTGACTCCTGAGGACGTGGACAGGATCCTGGGGAGGTTAAACGCAACCACATGTTTATTGGACCCGTGTCCCTCCTGGCTGGTACTGGCCACCCGGGAGGTAACACGAGGCTGGCTCCAGAGGATTATAAAAGCTTCTTTGAGAGAGGGTTTCTTGCCTCCCGCCTTGAAAGAGGCGGTGGTGAGGCCCCTCCTCAAGAAGCCTTCTCTGGACCCGGCTGTTTTGGCAAACTACCGTCCGGTCTCCAACCTTCGCTTTATTGCGAAGGTTGTCGAGAGTGTGGTTGCGTGACAGCTCCCACAGTACCTGGATGAAACCATCTATCTAGATCTGTGCCAGTCCGGCTTCAGGCCTGGGTACAGCACGGAGACAGCATTGGTCGCATTGGTGGATGATCTCTGGAGGGCCCGGGACAGGGGCTGTTCCTCTGTTCTGGTCCTGTTAGACCTCTCAGCGGCTTTTGATACCATCGACCATGGTATCATGCTGCGCCGGTTGGGGGGATTGGGGGTGGGAGGCACCGTGCTGCGGTGGTTTTCCTCCTATCTCTCTGACCGGTCGCAGTCTGTGTTGGCAGGGAGGCAGAGGTCGACCTCGAGGCGCCTTGCTTGCGGGGTGCCGCAAGGGTCAGTCCTCTCGCCGCTCCTGTTCAGCATTTATGTGAAGCCGCTGGGTGAGATCATCCGTGGTCTTGGGGTGCGATGTCATCTGTACGCTGATGATACTCAGCTGTACATCTCCACCCCAGACCACCCCAATGATGCCCTCGAAGTGATGTCCCAGTGTCTGGAGGCCGTGCAGGTCTGGATGGGGAGGAACAGGCTTCGACTCAACCCTTCCAAGACCGAGTGGCTGTGGATACCGGCGTCCCAATATAGCCAGCTGGTGCCATCGCTGGCTATTGGGGGCGAGTTATTGGCCCCTACAGAGCTCGCAACTTGGGCGTCCTCCTGGACATACGGCTGTCTTTAGAAGAGCACATGACGGCCGTGGCCAGGAGGGCTTTTTATCAGGTTCGCCTGATACGCCAGTTGCACCCCTTTCTGGATCGGGACTCCTTATGCACGGTCACTCATGCCCTCGTTACATCTCGCCTGGACTACTGCAATGCTCTCTACATGGGGCTCCCTTTGAGGAGCACCCGGAGGCTCCAACTGGTTCAGAATGCGGCCGCGCGGGTGATTATGGGAGCGACGGGGCGCTCCCATGTAACGCCTCTCCTGCACAAGCTGCATTGGCTTCCGTTGGTCTTCCGGGTGCGCTTTAAGGTATTGGTTCTCACCTTTAAAGCGCTCCATGGCTTAGGGCCAGGGTACTTACGAGACCGCCTGCTGCTACCGATAACCTCCCACCGGCCAATACGCTCTCACAGAGAGGGCCTCCTCGGGGTGCCGTCAGTCAAGCAATGTCGGCTGGCGGCCCCCAGGGGGAGAGCCTTCTCTGTGGGGGCACCCGCCCTATGGAATGAGCTACCTCCTGGAATAAGACTGATAAGACCGGACCTTCGTACCTTCCGCAAAGCCTTGAAGACTTACTTATTCCAGCAAGCCAGCCTAGCTTAAATGGTTTTAAATTGGGATTTTGAATTTTATAGATTTGGGGTTTTAAATTGGGAGGCCGATCGATTTAATATCTTTTAATTTATCTTAATTTTTGTATTGTATGTATTTTAATTCTGGCTGTCCACTGCCCTGAGTCCCTTCTGGGAGAAGGGCGGGATACAAATTAAATTATTATTATTATTATTATTAAACCATCTGGTCCTGGTGATTTGAAGTATCTTATTTCTGTAAACCAATTAGAGAGGGCTGTAAAGCACTATGAAGTGGTATATAAATCTAAGTGCTATTCTAAGTAATGAGTATTAGAGAGAAAGCAGAGCTGCTTAATTCATACTTTTCATCTATCTTTACACAAAAAGATAATGCAGCCCAACCTACCAAAAACATAACCATAACAGACAGACTAGGAATACAAATTAAAATAAGCAAGAAAATAGTAAGAGAACACCTGTCCTCTCTGAACAAGTTCAAATCACTGGGACCTGATGGATTACAACTCAGAGTTCTGAAGGAGCTGGCAAATGTGATCTCTGCACCATTGAACCATATCTTTCAAAGATCCTGGAACACTGGGGAACTACCAGAGGACTGGAAAAGAGCTGATAATACATTTAGTGCCTGTACCTAATACCTGTAATATAAACCTATGACAATGTTATTCTTTTTTCCTTTTATATTTGCCCATATGTATTCTAGGAGGCTTTCATTCTTGGTTTTGTGCACTTCTGTAGAGATGTAGTGATTTCTTAGATATAATGCAACTCCACCTCCTCTTTTGTTAGGTCTGTTTCTTTTGAACAGTTTGTATCCTTCCATTAGTACATTCCAGGCGTGAGTTTTATCCCATCAAGTTTCAGTAATGGCAACTATATCATACTTACCCTCATGTACTAGTACTTCAAGTTTCCCTTATTTGTTCCCCAAAATTTGAGCATTTGTGTATAGGCATTTGAGTCCTGTATGGCTGGCCCTGGGTATGCTTCCTACATCTACTACTTTATATCTGAGTTTTTCTTCCTTCCCATCACTCCAGTGGTGGGTTGCTCCCGGTTCGCACCGGTTCACAAGAACCGGTAGTAAAAAAAATTAATAGTTCGGAGAACCGATTGGCTGGCCACGCCCCCGAACCTGTTCCCGGCCCGTTCGCTTACCCCACCCACTCCCAATCTATTGCTGCCTCCTGAGTCCCAGCTGATGGCTAGAGAGAAAAAAACTGTTTAAACTCTTGCCACGGGGCTTCAAAGGGACGCCCTACAGCTGATCAGTGTTAAAAAAAAACAAATGAGTAGACCGGTGCCTGCAACAATAGAAAAAACAGCCCCTTTCAGCTTCAGCATAGGTTAATTAGCACAAGTTGATTAGATCGGCCTCCCGACTCTCAGCTGATTTGCTCTCAGCTGATTTGCGCAGAGCTCTGTTGCTAACTGCAAAGAGTGCTGGAGCAGATTTTTTCCCCCCTAGCTATGCTGAAAAAACAAAACTGAAAGTAAAGCAGGGTCTTTGCTGCAACGTGACAAAATGAGGCAGAGAGAGATTTCTTTTTCTTTTTCCTCACCAAAAAATGTAGGTGCAAACAATGGGAAATTTAGGGAAAAAGAGGAGAGTTCAAGATTTTAAAACACAAAAGAAAAAAAGCTCTATTTAACTAGGGAATTGTAATAATTGAGATACTATTAATTGTATATTGTGTTGAAAGCAGAAATGGTTAAGTTGTGGTTTCGAGGAATATATGGGGGAAATTATTTGGTTTATTATTATTGGTAAATATAAGTAATTGATTTGTAAGAAATTAGATTGCATGGAAATAATTGGAATATTCATGTTCATATTGATTAATATACAAAAAAGATAGTTATATAACTAATTGATTTATATTAAAATGTTGAATTTGTATTAAACAACTGTATAACATAATGACATAATTAACCAATGTGAGGATGGATATAGAAATAGATGACAATGGGAAGGGGTATAATATAGACTAGAAGGGAAAAATTGAATTTGATTAAGATTAGAGATGAGGATGAAGGGTAATATTGGTTTTTTTAAAAAATAGATGAGGAATAAATATGGCAAAAATGAGATATAGAAATTGTAAATTTAATTGAAATGACTAAACACTGTTTAAATTTGTGAACTGGCCAAATACTCTGTTCAAAGAAAATACATTGTATGTTTGTATGTGTGTTTCTAATTATTGCTATTTATTCATATTTGTTCTCTTTTATTCTTTAAAGTTTAACAATTCATTCTTTATCTTAATATCTTTATATTTGTTTGGGGTTGGTTTTCTTCCCTTTCATCTTTTTTATTGTACAGCAATCTTTCTCCTCAAACCTACCACCTCTCTCTTTGAGGAAGGGGGGAGAAAGAGAAT
>WNWU01009626.1:3804-30343 GCA_012654045.1 Ptyas mucosa | reverse complement strand
TTATTATTATTATTATTATTATTATTATTATTATTATTATTATTATTTCAGATGGGATTTTGTTTTCCTTTTCAAATTTTATTCATCTGTCATTTTTTAATACATCTCTGGATTACAAACTATATCAAGAGGGTGTGGGAAGAAATATCCATCTGGTTCAGTTCCAGTTCCAGTTACTGAAATAAATGAACTTTTGCACGATATTCTAATTTTTCAAGTTTCACCTGTATGAAAGTCCCAGTTTGGTTGTCTACAATGGAAGCAATGATACATCCAAATACCACAGACCTAGATAAAATGGTGAGATACGCAGATTTATTAGACACAAAAGAAGAATTAAAAACAGTACAAGATCTGAAAAAACAAGGAATAAATTTGGAATGGTGGCCATTTTTACAAATCAAAACTAGATTTAAAAAAGATAAGGAACAATTTGGCATAAACAGGAAACAATTGGAATTAGATAAATTAATATTAGGATCGGAAAGAAAATCTCAGGTATGCCGGGTGGAACGGCAAACAAACACAGCAACAGCCCTGTCAGCTCTCAGCGGTGCGCTGGTTTATTTGTGTCTGCTCCGGTTACACGCTGTGATTCGCAGGAACGAATGAAATCGGCGCTACAGACTCCTGGAACGGGGCGTTTATATAGCACGCCCATTCATTACATAGTCAAATACCACGCCCGTTCATTACATAGTCAAATACCACGCCCATGTGTCTCAACACGCCCCTTCTTTCCGGTGGACGGCTCCTCCAGCGTCAGCAGAGTGCGACCGCACAGCACGTTCCGGTCGTCCTTTGAAAAGTTCCTTAACCCGGCGTAACCCGATGCCACCACCCCTCACCCCGCACGTGACCGCCTACACCCAGTGCCACCACCACTGTGTAAGTATATAGCTCCCGCCGGTGGCATGTTGCGGTAGCGAGTGTCGAGCAGGTTGCTTGGCTCGACAGAAAAATTATTACAAATATTTATAATTACTTATTAGGATACAAATTGGAAGAAGAAACAGTAAAGGAAATGATGATAAGTTGGGCTAGGAATTTCGGACATACCATAGAATTGGATAAATGGGAAAAATTGTGGGGAAAAAATTATAAATTGACCATGGCAGTATCATACAAAGAAAACAGCTATGAAATGTTTTATAGGTGGCATTTAGCACCAGCAAGATTGGCAAAAATGTACCCCAACCTATCACCCCAATGTTGGAGATGCGGTCACAAACTAGGGACATACTACCATATGTGGTGGATGTGCCCTAAGGTGAGGAAATTTTAGTATAAAATTAAAGGGTGGTTGGAAGAGATTACACTCCAAAAGATGGATTTTAAACCGGAGATGTTCCTCCTAGGAATGATTGATAGAAAAATGGAAAAAAGTCTGTATTATATTATATTGCATATTCTAACGGCGGCCAGAATTACTCTAGTGCAAATGTGGAAGTCAACCAATACACCATCGGAAGAAACAATGATAAAAAAATCCTTGAATGCACCGAAATAGACAAATTAATGATGGAGATCAAAGAAAGAGACGACTCAGATTATTACAAAGTGTGGAACAGGTTCTATACATGGTTAGAAAGCAGAAATCAAATTAAGAAATAAGAATATAAAGTGAAATTTGATATTAACATACTGGATATAAATGTAAATAATGACCCTGCTAACAAAACGGTTAATTATGAATATTTAAAAATAAAGAGAAGGAGCGGGAAGATAAAAGTTAAGAGTAAAGACAAAAATTGATGCAAAAAGTTGTAAAATTGTATATATCTGTTGTTAGTATTGTAGTTTAACGTTTGATGTAAGTGTATGTGTTTTTGGTTTTTTTCTCTCTTCTTTTCTTTTGCTATTGTGTGTTTGATTTTAAAAATGTAAAATACTCAATAAAAATTATTTTTTTAAAAAACCCAATAATAATACAAATAGTATGTAGAATTCTAATCTTACAACTTCAAACAATGCTAGTTTCATTTCATATTCCTTTTACATTTTCCCTTTAATTCATTTAAGCATAAATAACATTTCTTTGCACCCTGTGTTTATTATCCCTTAGTAAATGTTGTCATTCAATATTTTAAAAATCACTCATTATTCCACCATAACATCAATATTCCAAATGCATAGGATTACAAATAACACCAATTATTAACAATATTCAATCCATCACAGGAGTATATCTCAGAGTCCCCACCATTTCTAATCTTTAATATTTTAAATTCACAATATCTTTTAACACACTGTTAATATTAGTACTTCAGTTAAATTGTCTAGTCTTAAATTACCATCTACTAACCTAAAACGTATTGGGGTTTTGGGGTTTTCCCATTTTATTAATATATTTTCTCATTATCCATCATCTCTTAGTCTTTCTATTTCCATTGTTTATTGATTTTTTGGTCAGTCTTTTATCTCTCTCTCTTGGAATCTTGTATCTCTTTTTAATTTTTTTGTGTCTACTAAACTTTCCCTTCTGAGTGCCTTTTGCCTCTTTCTGCAAATTGACATTTGAAATTAGAGAACAAGAAGATAAACAATACTATAAGATATGGGACCAATTTTATCAATGGTTAGATAAAAAAATATGGAAATGAAATATGGTAGAGATCTTCACAATACAAGAATTGTAGAACTATGTGAAATATAAGATAAAGATATATTATCATTGGATAGATTCAAGAGAATGAAATGAATGTTATAATAAAAATTAACTCAAATCTTAGAATATTTTGAATAAATGAGGGAAGGAATAGCCATAGTCAAATAAATGATTAATGAGGATAAGAATATATAGATATATAATAAGTCGATGATATGAGAATTTAGGTAAACTGTAAATTGTAAGCTATGAATTTGGTGAATGATGCACAAAAGACTTGTAACCAACTGACACACTGTTTGCAATTGAAGATGGTTTTATTTATGTTTGTTTAAAAATAAAAATTAAAAATTAAAAAAAAATTAGAACTGAAATGTGAATTGTAGCAAGAAATAATGGTAAAATATATGATGGTGAAAATGAATTGTACAATAATTGGAATATTATCATTTATATTTTTTAAATCTAGATAATGTTGAGTTTTGGTTTTTTTCCTTTTTTTGAGAAATATGAATAAGTTTAAAATGTAAAAATTAAAATATTGTTAATGGTTTATGGTGATGTGTATAAAAATGAGTGAGGATTTGAAACAATACATAGGGGAAGCAAGTAGAGGATAACAGTCAGAATATTTTTAAATTTAATTAAGGAAATTGTAATAGATGAAATATTTTTAATGGTACATTGCAATAAAAGTAGAAATGATTAAGATGTGGTTCGGAGGAACATATGGGGAAATTATTTGATGTATGAAAATGGAACTAATTGAAATAGCCATGTTTATATTTTTTTTCTCTTTTTCTTTAAGTGTTTGAATATATGAATAGAAAAAATACTTATATAAATAACTGATTATATTAAAATGTTGGACTGTATTACTTAAGAAAATGTAAGTTATAAAACTAGTGGGCTCACTATTCCTATAAGAATTGAACAATTGTAACATCATAAAATTAATTACTCTGATGATGGATATAAAAACAGATGACAATAAGATGGGGTTTATGATAGAATAGAAGGAAAAATTAGAATTTGATTAAAATTAGAGATGAAAATGAAGGGTAAAATTGGTAAAAAATAGATGAAAATGAACACTATGGCAAAAAGGAGGTATAGAAATGGTAATTTTAGTTGTAAAGATTAAAAATTGTTTAAATTTGTTAACCGGCCAAATACTCTGATCAGCAAAAATACATTGTATGTTTGTGTGTGTGTGTGTGTGTATGTGTAAAAAATAAAAACTTTTTACAAAAAAAAAGTATTAGAATATTCAGAATTAGGAGTTTTATTTACTTCATTGATACAACAAAGCAAAAGAGGAGTAGCATTATACATAAAAGAAAAATTAGAGCCTAAGCCAATATTTGTAGACGAAGAAGGGAGGATTTTGATGGTGGAAGTAAGAATGAACTTTAAACAAATACGCTTAATAGCGCTATATGCACCAAATGATAAACAGGAAGAATTTTATGGGAAGCTACACAGAAAAATATTAGAATTGGAATATGAAAATATATGTATAATGGGTGACTTTAACGTGGTAATTGATGTCGATTTGGATTATAAAATGACGGAAATAAATAAGAAACCCAGAAAAATATTTCTGAAGACTTTCTTCACAATGATAGAGGAATTAAGTATACAAGATGTATGGAGAAATAGACATTTGAAAGAAAAACAATATTCCTTTTATTCAAATAGACACTTGTCATGGTCCAGGATAGATATGATATGGGTGTCAACAGACTTAATAGACAATATACAAGAAATAAATATTGATTCAAATCTTTGGGCAGACCATAACCCAATTATAATAACATGGAAAGGACAAAAGAAAAAGTATAGATGGACTTTGAATCAAACAATTCTAAATGAAAAAGAGTTCTGGTGGTGTAGTGGACTAATTCACTGTTCACTGTTATTAAGATCAGCTGCTTGCAATTACTGCAAGTTCAAATCCCACCAGGCTCAAGGTTGACTCAGCCTTCCATCCTTTCTAAGGTAGGTGAAATGAGGACCCAGATTGTGGGGGCAATAAGCTGACTTTGTATAAATATACAAAAGTATGAAGGCTATTGCTTAATGCACTGTAAGCCGCCCTGAGTCTCCGGAGAAGGGCGGCATATAAATCAAAATTTTAAAAAAAAATTCCAACAATTTATGGAAAAAGAATTGGAGTTTTTCCTCAAAGTAAACAAAAAGGAAGATACATCACTTCAGAATGTATGGGATACAATGAAAGCATACATTAGAGGCCTTGCAATAACATATTTGGGAAAAAAGAATAAAAAGAAAAGACAAACACAGAAGAAATTGGAAGAGGAATATAAGAGATTAGAGAAAGAATTACAAAAAAATCCACAAAATGACAAAGCTAAAAAACAAATGGAATTGAAAAAACATGAAATAAATTTAATTGAACAAGAATTTTTGGCATGTAAATTAAAGTCAGCCAAACAGAATTTCTTTGAAAATGCAAATAAGCCAGGTAGATGGTTGACATATAAAATGAAAAAAAGAAAAAGAGACGAAATTAATTAACCAATTACAAGATGAATAAGGAAGTGTATGTTATAGAAATGAAGAAAAGAAAAAACTGATTCAAAGCTATTATGAGAGACTATATAATCAAGAGATGATACTGGAAGGAAAGATAAAACAATTTTTAGAGAAATCTGACTTACCTAAAATACCTGAACAATATAAGGAAGCCTTAGAAGAAAGAATATTGATGATGGAATTGACAGAAACAATTAAAAAACAAAAAAATGGGAAAACACCGGGCCCAGATGGACTACCAGCAGAACAATATAAATCATTCCAAGATGTGTTAAACAATGTAATGTTGGAATTATTTAATGAACTTTTGGTGAACACAAAGATACCAGACTCATGGACGGAGGCATATGTCACACTTACACCTAAAGAAGATACAGATTTACAACAAGTCAAAAACTATAGACCGATCTCATTGTTGAATGTTGATTATAAAATCTTTGCTTCAATAATGGTGAATAGATTAAAAAGGCTGTTAAATGAATTTATTCATATGGACCAAAATGGGTTTTTACCTAAGAGACAAATTAGAGACAATATGAGGCTAATTTTGAATACTTTGAAATATTATGAGATACATTCAGAAAAACAAATGGCCATGATGTTTCTAGATGCACAGAAAGCGTTTGATAATGTGAATTGGCAATTTATGATAGAACAATTACAGATGATGGAGTTTGTGGAGAGATTCATAAATATGATAAAAACAATCTAAAACAAGCAATCGGCAAAAATAATGATGAACGGAGAGATGACAGAAAAAGTGAATATAATGAAAGGCACAAGGCAAGGATGTCCATTATCTCCATTGTTATTTGTTTTAACATTAGAAGTGTTAAACAGAAACATAAGATGAAATCAAGAAATAAAAGGAATGAAAATCAAGAAAGAAGAATATAAATTACAAGCCTTTGCAGATGATTTAGTTTTTATCTTGGAGGAGCCTCAAACAACGGGTCCTAAATTATTAGAACAAATAGAAGAGTATGGAGAGGTTGCAGGACTAAAAATAAAGAAAGAAAAAACAAAAATATTGGTCAAACATATCACAGAAAAACAAAAAAGAATTGACGGAGAAACTAAATATTCAAATTGTGAAGAAAGTAAAATATTTAGGAATATATCTAATCTCAAGATGTGTAACAATAAAGGAAGATAATTATTATAAACTAAAAAAACAAATTGAGGAAGATTTGGAGAAATGGAAAAACCTACAGTTATCATTAATTTATTTATTTATTTATTTAATTAAACTTTTATACCGCCCTTCTCCTTTCGGACTCAGGGCGGTGAACAGCCATAATAAAACAATTATACAAAAAAGTTAAAACTAATTATTTAAAATAAATTATATAAAATTTGGCCCACATAGATTAAAATTCCAATTTAAAATCCATGTCAAATTTTAAAACCAAATAAAATCAGGCCAGCCCGGCTAACTGAAAAAGGTGTGTTTTCACGGCCTGACGAAAAGTCCGGAGGTCTGGGATCACTCGTATCTCTGGGGGTAGATCGTTCCAGAGGGTAGGTGCCACCACAGAGAAGGCTCTCCCCCTGGGGGTCGCCAGCCGGCATTGTCTGGCTGACAGCACCCTGAGGAGGCCCGCTCTGTGGGAGTGAACTGGCCAGTGGGAGGCAATTGGTGGCAGAAGGCGGTCCCATAAATACCCCGGCCCTAAGCCATGGAGCGCTTTAAAGGTGATCACCAACACCTTGAAGCCCACCCGGAAGTCCACCGGGAGCCAATGCAGCTCGCGCAGGAGAGGAGTCACATGGGAGCGCCCCGTCGCTCCCATAATCCCCCGCGCGGCCGCATTCTGCACCAGTTGGAGCCTCCGGGTGCACCCCAAGGGGAGCCCCATGTAGAGAGCGTTACAATAGTCCAGACGAGTAGTGACGAGAGCCTGAGTCTCAGGAAATGGCCCAAGCTCCATCTGGAATCTGTCAGGATCCATCAGGCACCTGGGGCGGAACCACCTAATTGGTTCCACCTCCCTGCGGCGGGGTGAAGCGGTTAGAAAGTCTAGTCGAAGGAGCGAGTGGTCAGACCATGACAAGGGTTCGATGACTATATCCCCTATATTGAGGCCACTCGACCACTGACCAGAGACAAAAACTAAAGTCCAGAGTGTGCCCGCCCGTGTGAGTGGGGCTGTGAATTAACTGAGTCAGGTCCATGGCCGTCATGGAAGCCATGAACTCCTCAGCCACCTCAGACACCTCGCCAATGGATGGCAGGTTGAAATCCCCCATGACCAAAAGCCTGGGGGTATCCACCGCCACCTCGGCTATAACACTGAGCAGCTCGGGCAGGGCCGTTGCCACGTGGCAGGGAGCCAGGTATGTGATCAACAAGCCCATCTGCACCCCACGACCCCACTTCACACAGATGGACTCACATCCGGCTATCTGTGGTACAGTGGTTTCCCTCGGATCCAGACTTTCCCTTATAATAACCACCACTCCCCCACCCCCACCCCTGCCCTGAGCTCTCGGCTGATGGAATACGTGGAAGCCTGGTGGGCACATATCCACGAGGGGAACTCCCCCCTCTTGGCCCAACCAAGTCTCCGTGATACCTGCCAGGTCCGCTCCCCCCTCCTGAATGAGATCATGGATGAGGGGGGCTTTATTTACAACGGACCTGGCATTGCACAAAATCAGCCGGAAGCTCTGGCCCTGAGAATCTGAACAACCTGGGGAACAGGTAAAGCCTTGGGGACCGGAGTGCGCAATCACTCTAAGATAGCGGGTGCGTACTCCCCAAACACAATATGGCCCCCTACTTCCGCCGTATCTGCCCCTCCCACTCATTATAATGATGGAACAGCCCTCCTTAAATGGAACTCCGACCCCCACCCCGACCTCCGCTTCTATATCCCTAGTGATGTAGCCCTGTGCTGGGTCTGGTCTTGAGCCTGGTGGATTTCCCCCCAAACCCACCCTGGTCCCCCCCAAACCCCTTAAAATATTAATTAAAAACCGACTTTAAAAACCCCTCAAGTTCTTCTTTGCCGCATGCCATCTCTCGGGGTTCCAGAACCCGTCATCAAGATAGGCCCTCGATAACGAGGAGGGCCAGATCTGCGAGAGGGGGGAATCTCGCAGAAGATAAAACTCGTTTACCGAATAAATCTAGCATCAAGGGGAGGTAAAAATCCATGGCTAATAACCTGGGGGCAAGTTCGATGTTATAACAGTCTGAAGGAGTGTGATATCGAGCTTCAGTGGAACTTCAATGGGACTCATAGGACCTCATTGCCCTCTCACAGCAATGGCAGGAGCAAAACACTGTTCGATCTGGTAAAGGGTGACCCGGCTCCCCTCTCACGGCAGCTGGTCAACCTAGATTGTCCAAAACCAGAATTAAACAGCAGCAGCAGACCGACTCCATCAGACTTGCATCCCCAAATGTAACCCTCCATTCAATAGAGGGAAAGAATGGGATCGAGTCAGTCCTCAGAGTCCAGCCGAGTTCAACTGCAGAGACCTCAAATAACCATAAATCCAGGGGGGTCAAGATGGAACTAGGATATTGTTCAGCAGGCCCGAGCAGCATGACAATGCCAATAGGCTTAATCCCTGATAAAGCCTTAAACGGGCTTCAGGGAAATGGGAAATGGGGGGGAAGCAGAGGCAGCCAAAACACCACAGGGGAAAACCCTTCAGTCCTGATCCGGCTTCCCCACCCCCTCCCAGGTCTTTCTTGTGGCCATACTGCCCTCTTTGCCCTAAACCTCCATAAAACCTCATGGAGGTCTCTGGGACGACCAAGGGGCCAACAATACCCCACCATCGCCCAGGAGATCTAACAAACAGGCCAGCCACTGCCTCCCAACATCTTCAGCACTCCCGGACACCAACTCCAGCCGCTTCTTCCTCGTCCTGGCAGCCGCCATTTCCACGCCGCCAGCGCTGCCACCATCCTCGTCCTCACCTCGCCCTCTTCCGCCCCCTGTGATATATCCAGGGCGGTTTGAGTCGGCGAGGATTCCGGTGAGGATGCTATGCCAACCGCCGCGGCGCCACCGCCGTCATCCTGGCTTAGCTGCCTTCGCCACAGGAGTCAGTCGCCGCCCCTCCTTCCTCGGACTTGCTCTTGCCGTCCCCGTGATCTCCGCAAGTCTCGAGGGTGTCTCAAAGAGCCAGAGACCCCTTGACAAAGAGCCCACACATTCCTCCAGCTGGGCTGGGGCTGCAAAGGTCGAAAACCGCCCTCAAAATGCCCCCTGAAGCCATAGTCTGCCTCCCTGAGATTGCCGACTCAACGGAACATCGCCATCTTGGGGCATGCGCAGAAGAAGACATTAATGGGAAAGATTGCGATAATGAAGATGAACATATTACCGAGACTATTGTTCCTATTTCAGACAATACCAATAAAAGTGGAAAAGACATATTTTGAACATCTTAATAAAATAGTAAGGAAATTTATATGGCAAGGGAAAAAGGCGAGAATTAAAATAGATAATAAATCTTATTAGAAAATAAATCTTACAAGATGCGAGACTACGTGGAGGATTTGGACTACCGAATTGGGAACTATATTATCAGGCAGCAACGTTGACTTGGATGAGAGAATGGATTGGACTAAGAAATACAAGACTATTAACTTTGGAAGGTCATGATCTACGATTGGGATAGCATGCCTTTTTATGGTATGGCAGAAGTAAGATGCATACTTATTTTCAAAGACATTACGTAAGAAATGCATTATTATTAGTGTGGGAGAAGATTAGAGATAAATATTATTTGAAAATACCAGCATGGTTATCAACAATGGAAGCATTAATACATCCAAACATTATTAATAGCCTTGGTAGTACAGTGGTCTAAAGCACCCTGTTATTAACACCAGCTGCCTGCAATTATTGCAGGTTCGAATCTCACCAGGCTCAAGGTTGACTCAGCCTTCCATCCTTTCTAAGGTAGGTAAATTGAGGACCCAGTTTGTGGGGGCAATAAACTGACTTTGTATAAATATACAAAAGTATGAAGGCTATTGCTTAGCGCATTGTAAGCCGCCCTGAGTCTCCAGAGAAGGGCAGCATATAAATCAAATTTAAAATAAAATAAATAAATAAAAAAATAATATTAGAAATATTCTTAGATATAAGGATATTTTAACAGATAAGGGGGAATTGAAAGGGAAACAAGAAATAGAAGAACAAGGGATTGCGATGGATTGGTATACTCATATGCAAATTCAAACAAGATATGAAAAAGATGCTAAATTATATGGTTTCTATTTAGAAATGACAGAACTGGATAAGATACTCACAGGAACAGATGAACAAATAATTAAAAAAATATATAATCATCTACTTAGTACTGAATTAGAAGAACAGGTAAAAGAAACAGTGATAGCCTAGGCAAAAAAAATTGGATATTCAATTGAGTTAGATAAATGGCAGCAGCTATGGGAAAGGAATTATAAATTAACTATGTCCACAGCATATAAGGAGAATCAATATAAAATGTTTTATAGATGGCATATGCCACCTGAAAAATTGGCAAAAATGTTTAAAGATAAATCTGCAAAATGTTGGAAATGGCATCAGATACCAGGATCATATTATTATATGTGGTGGACATGTCCAGAAGCAAGAAATTATTAGATGAAAATTAAAACATGGTTAGAAGAAATGATACAACAACATATAGATTTAAAACCTGAAATGTTCCTATTGGGTATCTTACCAGAGAAATTTAGTAAGGAAAATATATATTTGATTGTACATGTTATAACTGCAGCGAGGATAGTATTTGCGCAAAGATGGAAATCAGAGAAAATCCCTATGGAGGGAGAAATAATTAAGAAAATATTGGATTGTGCAGAAATGAATAGATTGACTTTGACACTTAAAGAAAGAGAGGAATCAGAATATTTTAACATATGGGGGCAATTTTATTATTGGTTGGAGAAGAGATTTATATAGAGTAATAGTGTAAAGAAAGGTGGGAGGAATGTCATAACAAATGAAATAAATATTAAGATATGAGTAAGAATTGAGGAGTAGGGAGAAGACACAAAAGATGTACTCAGATGATACACTGATTGATTGATTATGTATTGTATGTTTGTTTGTTTATAAAAATAAACTTAAAAAAAAACAAAAACAAAACAGCGGTGTCCCCCAAGGCAGCGTTTTAGGATGTTATCTCAAATAAATTTCATTCTCAAACACAAAGTCTTTGATGAAATCTCTCATTTATTGAAAAATAACGATCTGTCCTAAACTCATTTGCAGCCGAAACTGACTCTTTGATCCCAAACCCCTCCCTTTCCGTTCCTCAAATTCCAGTGCCTCATTGGCCATCTTCCAAATCAGTCTTTCATCCCGGCTGCTACAAATCACAGGAATTTCCCCCTTCCCTCCATCACCTAGGTGACGTTATCTGCCGGGTAGAGAAGAAAAGCCAAGCTGCTAAAATTCAAACTGCTACTTCTAAACTTGTTTTTCTTTCATGTCAGCGATGGAGCAAGAATGATTTAGAGCGCTGACACCCACACTCTTTATACTTTACATAAATGACCTTTGTGATCATATTATAAGCAACTGCGTTCTCTTACCTGATGATGTAAAACTATTCAACACCACCGACAATGCTGCTACCCTACAAAGAGACCTTGGTCAAACAATTGGCAACTCCAAATATCAACCAACAAATGCTCTGTCTTACACATTGGCAAAAAAAATCAGAACATCAAATACAAGCTGGGCGGTGCTGTGACCTAGGCTTCCTGAGTCATTAAAACACACAAAAACCTCTTTTATTGCAACAGCTGTAAATTACGTTCATTCACAACTGAGTCCCAAATAATTGCAAAAAGTCCTTCGGGAGAAGTCCTTCGGGATAATCACCAACCTTTATCTCCCTTGACATGCTGCCAAAGACCTACTTGGCAAAGCCACACAGAGTCCAGAATCAAACAGAGATGCCGACTGGGAGCAGAATTAACAATGTTGCTTTCCTGCAAAGGGTCCACGTGCCTTTGCTCCTCATCTCCAAACCCTACTCCCGAGTCATCCTTTTTGTTTTAACTGTTCTTGCCTTCTGGCAGCTCTGCGCATGTGCGCACTAGGAACAGGCTCCTCCTGTTCCTCTGCCTCTCTGATGTCCAACTCTGGAGGCTCCGAAGTCCACACATAACTCCCAGATGGCCCTGGCTCCCTCTCTGCCTCCAATGCAGAGCCCTCGTCTGAGCCTTCCCCAGACTCCAGGACTGGCCCATGTTCCTCCCCAGACTCCTCACTGTCCGACTCCGCTGCCAGCTCTGTAGGCTGCTGGCAGACCACAACAGGTGGATACGACCTTGTAGACGACCCTCATTCTGTCAAGGACCTTGGAGTACTCATCTCAAATGATCTAAGTGCCAGAGCTCACTGCAACAACATTGCCAAAAAGGCATTAAGAATTGTTAACCTAATCTTGTGAAGCTTCTTCTCCGGTAATATTGCACTGCAAACTAGGGCATACAAAACCTTTGCTAGACCATTTCTCGAATGCAGCTCATCTGCCTGGAACCTGCACTGTATATCGGACATTAATACAATTGAGGGAGTCCAGAGATATTTCACGAGAAGAATACTCCACTCCTCTGCTCACAATAGAATACCTTATGCCACCAGGCTTAAAATCTTGTGATTAGACAATTTAGAACTATGTCACCTTCGGTCTGACCTAAGCGTAGTGCACAAAATTATCTGCTACAACATCCTACCTGTCAATGACTACTTCAGCTTCAACAGCAATAATACACGAGCACACAACAGATACAAACTTAAGGTAAACCGCTCCAAACTTGATTGCAGAAAATACGACTTCAGCAACAGAGCAGTCAATGCCTGGAATGCACTACCAGACTCTGTGGTTACTTCCCCAAACCCCCATAACTTTAACCTTAGACTATCTACTGTTGACCTCACCTCATTCCTAAGAGGTCTGTAAGGGGCGTGCATAAGTGCACAAACGTGCCTACCATCCCTGTCCTACTGTCCACATTTATTCGTATCCTTATCCTGTATTCATAATCATGTTTATATTTATATCTGTTATCTTATACGTATTTGACAAAAATAAATAAATAAAATAAAAATAAAAATGTCTTAACCCACACCCCCTTTTCCTTGTCTGATCTAGTTATCTGAAAGAAGGATACCCCCTCCTTCCGATCGGAGCCACAGTTGGTTATAAGGACCATAAAGTCAATTGTGGAAAGCCATAATCCGTCATGAGGAGACATGACCCAATTGTTGTGGCTCGCCATCTGCCAGCGAAGCTGGCAGCAGACTCTGTTAGGTGTTTTGTGCCAGCCATGGCAGTTTCTTAAAAGGCCACCAGATGGGAGCAAAGAGGGACTCCTTTATTTGCAGCCCCATTGGGGAGAGTTAATGGCCCTCCGGCCCCCTCACACATTGGTAAGGGAGGGGCCAGGAGCCCCTATAAGAACCCCTGCACAGGGGCTGCTTTTGTTCTAGCTTCCTACGGGACTGATCCATGGGCTCAATCCAGGCATGGATGCCTCCATGCCAGGGAACTCACTTTACTCTACTTTACTTCTAAATAAAGATTTAAGTTGATTGCATCCTTGCCTGCTGACTTTTCTTGGAAGCGCCCTCAACAAACCATCGATCTTCGTGAGATCCCTCACAGACTCAGATGATGAGGAGATTGGGGAGGAACTTGGGCCAGTTCTGGAGTCTGGGGAAGGCTCTGATGGATGCTCTGCATCGGACATTTCCGAGCCACCGGAGAGGCAGCTGCCTTTGGAGGCTGATATGAGTGAGGAGGAAGAACAGCTGGGGCTTGTTCCAGATGCACATATGCACAGAGCAGTTAGGGGAGGTGAACAATGGAGGACAAGGAGACAACTTGGGAAGCAAAGCACACATGGACGCTGAATGGCCCCTCCCTGGCTGGGGAATAAATAGAAGGAAGGGGGAGTGGTTGTCATAGGAGACAACAGTTTGTATTTCTGAAGATGTTGCTCATTGTGTTTCATGCCACAAAGGCTGCTTGCCAGAACTTAATTTGCAGCCTTTCGGCTGGGAGCTCACAGCCTTGCAATTATCGCAAAGAACTGATAAGGTCTGTTACTGCAGTTAACTACTTGAAGGACTATTGCCTGGACTTTTCAGTGGGTGAATGCAATTAATTCACAAGAGGTAAATAAAGAGGGGGTTTTCGCGACAAGGAGTCTGTTTCTTGCTTCTGCTAAGGCTGGGTCAGAACACCAATTATTACACATTTGTTTAACCAAAGATGAGTTAATGAAACTCTTTGAAAAAACAGAAGAGGCAAACTATAATAATTACACTGGGGCAAGTAGCTCCTGTCAGAGTCGCCTGTCCACTAAATCGCCCAGACTGGGATTATAACAATGCTAACCACTGGGATGACTATACAAGGGCCAAAGATAATCTATTGGAGGCCCTACAGGAAATAGGGAGGAAGCCCCTGAACTGGTCAGAATTCCAACAGTCCACTCAGAGGGAAAAGGAAACACCCGATGCCTTCTGGGTTCAACTTCTAGAGGCCTGGGTAGTATATGCTCACCTGGACTTAAACTGTCAGAAGGATCAAAGGATCCTAGCTGCTGCCTTTGTCGATCAATCAGCAGACAACATCCAGGGGCATTTTCATAAGATTGTTTCCAACTGGTCGACTTTAGAGATCTCAGAGCTGCGCAGGATCACAAAGTTTGTGTTCAACCAGAGGGAAAGACTAAAGGAGGAGGAAAAAGAAAGGAAAGAAACAGAAAAGGAGAGGGTTACATAGTGTCTTTGGAAGTATCTATGTATTTTATTCTTGTCATACCACTAAAAGGCATGCCACCCTAATTGAAGATCATGTCCCTCCAAAAGTAATAATCTTCTATGCCTCAAATTTACCCACTCTTTCACCCAAGTAAGTACAAATGCCTGATGATAAAGTTCCCAATCTGGCAACCCAAAGCCCCCATTGCTTTTAGCTTCTTGTAACATTTTCAATTTTATACTTGCTCATTTCCCTTGCCAAACATATATTTAAGTATTTTACTTTCTTAACCACCTGAAAGTTTATCTTCGTAGTAAGTTCATTTTCCTGTTTATCTGTAAGACTTTTAACTAATATTTTGTTTTTTTCTTTATTTATTTTCAATCCTGCAACTTCTCCATATTCTTCTATTTTTCTTATTAGCTTGGGGCCAGTTTCTAGTGGTTCTTCTAGGATAAATACCAGGTCATCTGCAAATGCTTGTAGTTTGTATTTTTCTTTTTTAATTTCCATCCCTTTTACTTCTAAGTCTTGTCTAATATTTCTGTTTAGCACTGCCAATGTTAATATAAATAGTAATGGGGATAATGGACATCCTTGTCTTATACCTTTTCTTATATTAAAATTCTCCATCAAGTCCCCATTCACAATCACTTTTGCTGTTTGTTTGGAATATATTGTTTGGATCATATTTATAAATTTTCCACCAAAATCCATGCACTTTAATTGTTGTAGCATAAATTGCCAATTTAAATTATCAAATGCTTTTTGTGCATCTAAAAAAATCAATGCCATTTGTTTTTCAGAGTGTACGTAATACTCCAATGTATCTAAAATAATTCTCACGTTATTTTTAATTTGTCTTTTAGGTAAAAATCCATTTTGATCTGGATGTATAAATTCATTCAGAAATCTTTTAAGTCTTTCTGCTATTATTGAAGCAAATATTTTATAGTCTACATTTAGTAATAATATTGACCTATAGTTCTTTCTTTGTGTTAAATCCAATTCTTCTTTCGGAATTAAAGTGATATTTGCTTCCATCCAAGTCTTTGGTATCTTAACTTCTAACAGTGCTTCATTATAGAATTCTAGCATTGGTAAACTTAATACTTCTTCTTCTTCTTCTTCTTGTTAGTTGCAAAGTCATGTCCGACCCATTGCGACCCCATGGACAACGTTCCTCCAGGCTTTCCTGTCCTCTACCATCCTCTGGAGTCCATTTAAGCTCACGCCTACTGCTTCAGTAACTCCATCCAGCCACCTCGTTCTCTGTCATCCCCTTCTTCTTTTGCCCTCAATCTTTCCCAGCATTAGGCACTTCTCCAGTGAGTCCTTCCTTCTCATTAGGTGGCCAAAGTATTTGAGTTTCATCTTCAGGATCTGGCCTTCTAAAGAGCAGTCAGGGTTGATCTCCTCTAGGGCTGACCGGTTTGATTGCCTCGCAGTCCAAGGGACTCACAGGAGTCTTCTCCAGCACCATAGTTCAAAGGCCTCAATTCTTTGGCACTCAGCCTTTCTTATGGTCCAACTTTCACAGCCATACATCGCAATTGAGAAAACCATAGCCTTGACTATACACACTTTTGTTGGCAGGGTGATGGCTCTGCTTTTTAGTATGCTGTCTAGATTTGCCATAGCTTTCCTCCCCAGGAGCAAGCGTCTTTTAATTTCTTGGCTGCAGTCCCCATGTGCAGTGATCTTGGAGCCCAGGAAAATAAAATCTGTCACTACCTCCATTTCTTCCCCATCTATTTGCCAGGAATTGAGAGGGCCGGATGCCATGATCTTAGTTTTCTTAATGCTGAGTTTCTCCTTCACCCGCATCAAGAGGCTCTTTAGTTCCTCTTCACTTTCTGCCATTAAAGTGGCATCATCTGCATATCTGAGGTTGTTGATATTTCTCCCGGCAATCTTAATTCCAACTTTTGATTCATCTAGCCCCACCTTTCTCATGATGTGCTCTGCATATAAGTTAAATAGGCAGGGAGACAGTATACAGCCTTGCCAGACTCTTTTGAACCAATCAGTGGTCCCATGTCCAGTTCTCACTGTTGTTTCTTGACCTGCATATAGGTTTCTCAAGAGACAAATAAGATGGTCTGGGACTCCCATCTCTTTAAGAACTTGCCACAATTTGTTGTGATCCACACAATCAAAGGCTTTAGCATAGTCAATGAAGCAGAACTAGATGTTTTTCTGGAACTCCCTAGCTTTCTCCATGATCCAGCGTATGTTAGCAATTTGATCTCTAGTTCCTTTGCCTCTTTGAAATCCTGCCTGTACTTCTGGTAGTTCTCAATCCACATACTGCTGGAGCCTAGCTTGTAGGATTGTAAGCATAACCTTACTAGCATGTGAAATGAGTGCAATGGTGCGATAGTTTGAACATTCTTTGGCATTGCCTTTCTTTGGAATTGGAATGTAAACTGACCTTTTCCAATCCTGTGGCCACTGTTGAGTTTTCCAAATTTGCTGGCAAATTGAGTGTAACTCTCGGCTTTGCTAGGCTGCCGGTGCAGAATCCCGGGAAATACAAACATCCAACACTCAATGAATCAAACCTGGTTTATTTTCATGCTACACAACAGCTTCTAGTCGACACCAGATCAATAATACAAAGTCAGCACTGAGGGCGTCTGCCACTCAGCGCCTCTTTATAGTTCCGCTCCATTCTAATTGCTGGGTGTGCGTTTCCTTAAGCATTTCCAGCTGGTGGGCGTTTGTTTTGAATCTGCTGCTGATGCAGTCAGCGTGGTTGCAGGGTTGTGGCATCACTGGTCCACTGCACACTACTCAGAGGTGTCTGCTGCCTTCGATCGCTACCTGATGCCTAACACGAGTCCTTCTATTCCCACCACCAGTGCGTACATGGCCTACTCATGAGTATCCTATCCCCATCACCTTCACCCGTGCCCATCAACCTCCGTCCCGCATCGTCCGTTTGGCGTATGACATGATGTCCTTCCATCAAGACATCAAGGTGTCAAGGGTTGCTTGACACTCGACAGGCAGCCCCCCTACCAGGCTTCTGTCTAGAAATGAAAAAGGGAGAGATTAGCGTTAGCTCACTGGACCACCCGATTTTTGGGGCTATGCCCTGTGGAATTGCCATAGTAGTTTTGGAGCGTTGATATCTCCCTCTTGTACCCAGGATGCGTCCATATTCGGATACCCTTTCCACTGAACTAGGTACTTAAGGGTCCCTTTGTAATATCTAGAGTCAATGATCTTTTCAATTTTGTAATGTTCACCTGATACAGGTCCCGGGTAAGTGTTGGGGTCAGGGGGGTTCGTTACAGGTTTTAGTAGGCTGCAATGAAACACCAGGTGTATTTTACCCAATAAGGGGGGTAGCTTTAATGCCACGGTTACCAGATTTATTACTTTACTTATGATTTCATCCCATGGTCTACTGGGCTCGGCTACCGACTGTATTAGGCCTAGTGGTTTCCCCAGTCGGGGTTTGGATGTTGCACAGACCGGGCACCCTCTGACATATTCCTCAATTTCCATACGCATTCTAGGCCACCAAAACTGCCTTCTGATCAAGTGTAATGTCTTCAAAAACCCAAAATGCCCCGCTGTTTTAACGTCATGGCATTGCTCTATTACTTTGGTTCTCAGAGATGTGGGAATGTAAATTTTGTCCCCCCTACATGCCAATCCCTCTCGGTGTGTAACTGACATCATGTTAGCTATTAGCCATGTATCAGATTCTAATTCCTTCTTTAGGGTAGTTACCCAGTCATGTTTCAACCATCTTTTATCTATCACTCGTGTTCCAGTGTGTGTAGGGGGTACCATAGCCTGCATTATTCAATCCCTTTTACTATTGTATTGGGGCATGTGGGATAAGGCATCATCTAGGAATTTTTTCCTGCTGGCACATATTTGAGAACGAAATTAAACCGTTGGAAATACTGCACTCACCTGATTTGTTTTGGGGATAATTTATGAGGCGTTTGGAGTGCTTCCAGTTTTTTATGGTCTGTCCAGACCTCAAAGGGCCTCCTTTTCCCATACGGCCCAATTTCTCTTGGTTGGTGTGAGTTTACATGATGTATAAGCACACGGTTGAAATTTATGTTGGGTATTCCTTTGCAAGAGTATAGCTCCAATCGTGACATCACTCGCATCGGCCTGTATTACAAAAGGTTTCGACATATCAGGGTGCTTGAGAATTGGGTCTCTGGCAAATAACTCTTTTAAATGTTCGAATGCTTTTTGGCATACAGGAGACCAGTTCAATACCTGTCCTGGTTTGGGTTTGGCAGTGGACGTAGTTTTGGTGTGTAATAAATCTGTCAATGGCAAAGTGACCTGGGCAAACAATGGGATAAATTGCCTCTAGAAGTTGGCAAACCCGAGAAAACTCTGCAGTTATTTTCTAGTCCTCGGTGCTTGCCACTCCAATACTGCCTCAACTTTTTTGGGGTCCATTTCTATCCCCTCTCCAGTTATCCAAAACCCCAGGTAATCTATTTCCATGCGGTAAAATTCACACTTTGAGAGTTTCACAAAGAGTCGGGCTTCTAACAGTTTTGTTAATACCTGTCTGACCAATTGAGTGTGCTCCTCTATAGTGTTCATATAAATCAAAATTTCGCCCAGGTATACCAGGACCCCCCGGTACAAATATTCATGCAGAACCTCATTTATGAGTTGCATGAAAACAGCCGGAGCACCCTGTAGCCCAAATGGCATCACCTGGAATTGGTAACTCCCCAGGGGACAGTTGAATGTGGTCTTCCATTCATCCCCTGGTCAGATACGCACCTGATAATACGCTTCACGTAAATCAAGCTTTGTGAAGATTTTACCAGTCACCAAGGTAGTTAACAAATCTGTCATAAGTGGCAGTGGATATAATGGTTCTACACACACAGCGTTAAGACCCCTGTAATCGACACATAGATGTAATCCGCCATCCTTCTTTTCCCTGAAAAGCACTGGAGCCGCCATATGTGATCTACTAGGCCGAATAAACCCTCTAGCTAGATTTTTATCAATGTACTTCCTTAACTCTGTAAGTTCTCTTGGGGTCATCGAACACATATGGGGTTTCGGTAACTTGGCTCCAGGTATCAGTTCAATGGCGCAATCAGTATCACGATGGGGAGGTAAAGTTTCGCATTCATCTTCGCTAAATACTCACACCAGATCTTCATACATATCTGGGAATCTCCTTTTGGGTAATGGTAGTGATGTTTCCCCTCCCTTTCCTCTATCTTGGTTACTCACATGAGGGTCTGGTCCCAATGCCAGCCTCAGTCTACGAAATCCACCCTCTCACCAGATGGTTGGTTCCCACTTGTCTAGTCAAGCAAGTCCCAGGATAACCAGTTCGATCATCTGGTTTATTACCACGAACCGAATATGTTCCCAATGTTCTCGTACTCTCAGATGAACAGGTTCGGTTACATATGTTGCTGGGTGTCCCCCCCAAGGTTGACCCATCCATTTGCTCGAATGTATTGGGTTTCTGTAATTTTACTATGCGGATGCCCAAATCCTCCACTATCGAGTGACGTATTAGACACTGGGTGCATCCAGAATCTACTAATGCCCTTGATCACTCTCTTTTCCCATACCCAGGTGTCTGATGGTTACCGGAATTATGAAAGGGTGTATTGGTTCGCTTACCATGAGATCCTGTATATCCTCCTCTTCCTCACTCATCCCAGAATTCTCAGGAACACGAGCTGTCCCAGGAGGACTCCCAACATCTGTGCACATAGTCATATCGCTCATGGACGTTTGGGTCACTATTCTAGACCATTCTGGGGTCCTCTGGGATCGATCTTTGAGCTTATTCCCAGGGCCTGGTGCCAGTGGAGTAGATATGTGTGGGGACGGCAAGGGACACTCAGCCGCCCTGTGGCCCTCTTGATTACACCGGTAACGACGAAATGGTTATTTGGTTTGGTTGACATTCCTAGATCCAGTAGGTAGGAAGGGTTTCACCACATCTCGGTCAGCAGTTTGTCTTACCCCCCCCCTCGTCGGGGTTGACTCAGTCCAGCTGTCCGTGTCCTAAATTCCTGTAAACCTATGTCTAATTCCACCGCCGCCTTATACCAGTCAGCTAAACGAGGTGCAAGACCCCTATAGACACAGGCCTGTCTAAGCTCCCTATCCAGGCCCATATGAAATTGATGTATCAGGAGTCTTTCAGGCCACGTTCTCAGCCTCCTGGCTAATTTCCAGAATTCTTTTACATACTCCTTAGCCGGTCTTTCCCGTTGTTTCAGAGCCACTAATTCCCCCTCAGCCACTTGGGTTCGGGCGTCATCTTCAAAACGGCTATGTAGGATGAATGTTTTACCTAGATTTATTTTTTTATTTCAAATGATACCGGTGCTCAAATCAGATAAACCACTGCTAGAATGGCAAAAAGGAGTGAATAAATTTATTTGGAATGAAAAAAAACCGAGAGTGAAATTGAAAATTATGCAAGATACTCGTGAGAGAGGTGGTCTTAAACTTCCAAACCTTCAATTATATTATGAAGCAGCTGCATTGACACAAATAAGTGATTGGTTTGGGAAAACTAAGACTGAATTGCTGAATATAGAAAGTCATGACCTTGTTTGGGGATGGCATGCATACTTATTTTATGACAATAAAGTGGATAAAGTGTTTAATAGTCATCTACTTAGAAATGCCTTGATGAGAATCTGAAGGAAGCACCGAACTAATTGGGATTATAAGATTCCGTTTTGGCTGGATCTTGCTGATACCATGTGGAATACAAATATTAAGTCACTCGGGGGTTTTTTATATAAAGAGTTACTTTATTTTGAAGAGGGCAGATGGCGATTGAAGACTTTGGACATGCTGTTGGAAGAAGGGATATCTTTGACCTGGTTGCAGTACAATCAATTACAGATGAGATGGAAAGAAGATCAACAAACTGGTTTAATGGAATATGAAGTAGAATTGGTTAGACAGATAAAGGAGACAGGTCCAATGCATATTAAGAGAGTTTATAATGTTTTGTTAGAAAGGGATTCAGAAAATGAGTTAGTTAAAGATTGTATGATTAAATGGGCACAGAATTTCTCTCAACCAGTTATGATGGAAACATGGGAAAAAATATGGGTTCAGAATGTTAAGTTTACACAGTCACAAAATTTATGAGAAAATTTTTATAAAATGTTTTATAGATGGCATTTAGACCCCAAGAAATTGTCTTGTATGTACCCTAACGTGCAGCCAAAATGTTGGAGATGTGAGTGTTTAGATGCTACATATTATCACATATGGTGGACTTGCAAAAAAGTGAGGGCTTTTTGGATAAAAATCTGGTGGGTTATGCAAAATGTTTTAAAGAAAAAAATACAATTTTCTCCGCAATTATTTTTATTGGGTATAGTTAAAGATTTTACATTGGGTGAAACAAAATTGATTCTGTATATGGTGACAGCAGCTAGGTTGTTGATTGCCCAATACTGGAAGAGTGATACCTTACCGACTGTGGACCAATGGATTCAGAAGATGGCTGGATTTGCAGAAATGGCAAAGATCTCAGCCTTTTTAAAAGACCAGATGCATGAGAAGTATATACAGGAATGGAATAAATGGATTGAGTATATACAGAATAAGTATCAGACTAGAAAATATTATGTAGCTTTCAGCTGAGAGGGATTGATGATTATGCTAGTAAATATAGAAAAAGATATGGAAGGATGATTAACATATATATTGTTTGGGATTATTAGTATTGCATATAATGGAAGTCAAGGGGGATGGGAGGGAAAGGGGTGGAGGGGGAGGGTTAGGGTGGGATTGGGAGGGAACTATATTTTTTGTATATGTATTTTATAATGTTGGGGAAGGGTGGGGGGAAAAAAGGGGGGAAATTTGTATCTGTAAAACTTTTTCAATTAAAAAAAAAATGGCTATGTAGGGCTTCCAGGAACAAGCCAAAGTTTGTTAACTCATGGGCGTGGTCGCTGTGGAGGTCAGCCACCCAATCGGCTGCTTCTCCTGTAAGTACCACTGTAACGTCAATGACCATCGCCCATTGAGACAGATACAGGCGGCCATAAAGGTCCATATGGCTAATTACTTGGCTCAGGAACAGAGACACCCATTCCGGAGCTCCATCAAATGCAGCTTGCACAGGAGGGGGCCCCATGGGGCCTGTAGGTTCCACATTCCTGGGGCCCATATGGGTAAGGGATCCATAGCCCGACCCATAGCTGATCCATCACGGTCCCCTCTATTCTGCCCCTGATGCTGTCTGTTCACTGGACCCATCTCCCTGTCTCTCGTTGGCCTAATTTGCGGTTGATTCAAACCACGTATCACCTCCCCCAGGGATGAGGCAGAAGCCTCAGTGATATGGTGTTCTTCCCCCCTAGACCGCCCCTGTATCTGTTCTGGTCTGAATTTGGGGCTGGCCAAATGGAGTCTACTCTCAGACCCCCCCTCCTGGAGCAGCCCCACCTTGCCAAGTGACTGAAGGATCCAGTCCAGGTGCCCATGATTGCCATGAGGGCACATCTCAGAAATTTGCCTTCTCAAACCTCTCCCTTAATATGTTCATGGTGGTCGCTCCAGGCCCAGTGGAGTAGCTCCACTCCCCCTACTCATCTTCGGCCCACTGCCGTTCCCTCCATCCCTGGAACTGAGCCCCTGAGGGGGGGGTATTGGTACCCTAGGTCCTGTCTTCCCCGTCAAGACTGAGCTGTGCCACCAATGTCCAGAAGTGGATTGTGTAACTCTAGCCCCATGGGTATCCTGGTCTTCCAACCCGTCCTCCGTATGCTTCTCCTGTCATTTTGGATGGACTACAGTTTGTTCACCTTCAGCTGGTGTCTCTGTTGTGACCCAGGCCCAAGTAGTTAATATTAAATACAAACAGTTTGAAAACAAACAGACTTTATTAGAACAGCTGAGAATTAACTCATTCTCAGCATAGTCCAAACTAAATTAAAGCAAATTCTTCAAAACACCATTCCTCAGTTTATCACTGACCTTGGGATAATTAGGCAAACTGCCAAAGGCTTTTCTTGGCAAAAGTTCAGAAGTAGAAAACGCCGACAAGAAATGAATACAGTGAAACAAGAAGCAATTCTCTCAACGTTGTTTTCCGACAAAGAGCCCAAGAGCTGTTGCTGGTCTTTTAAGCCTTATGGGAGGGGCCAATCATCTCTTGGCCCTACTCCCGAGTCGTCCTCTCTGCTTTATATGCTCCTGCCTTCTGGCAGCTCTTCTCATACGTGCACTAGGAACAGGCTCCTCCTGTTCCTCTGCCTCTCTACTGTCAGCCTCTGGAGGCTCCGGAGTCCGCACATCACTCCCCAATGGCCCTGGCCCCATCTCTGCCTCCGATGCAGAGCCCCCATCCAGGCCTTCCCCAGCCTCCAGGACTGGCCCCTGTTCTTCCTCAGCCTCATCGCTGTCCGACTCTGCTGCCAGCTCCACAGTCTGCTGGCGGACCACAACAGTCTCTGCCACCTTCTCCTCCGCTTCTGCCACCATTGGCTCTGGCAATTGTGCCCCATCCGATGTGCCCTCCACCATGGTCCGCTGGGCCGTTCCTCACCATCCACAATAACCAGGAATAGGAAAGAGTGCTGACTTTACTCTCAGCTCTGCTAGGCTGCCGGTGCAGAATCCCAGGAAATACAAACATCCAACACTCAATGAATCAAACCCGGTTTATTTTCATGCTATACAACAGCTTATAGTCGATGCTAGATCGATAATATACGAACAAAGTTGGCGCTGAGGGCATCTGCCACTCAGTGCCTCTTTATAGTTCCACTCCATGCTAATCGCTGGGTGTGCATTTCCTTAAGCATTTCCAGCTGGTGGGCATTTGTTTCGAATCTGCCGCCGATGCAGTCAGCGTGGTCGTGGGGTTGTGACGTCACTGGTCCGCTGCACACTACTCAGAGGTGTCTGCTGCCTTCGATCGCTACCTGATGCCTAACACGAGTCCTTCTATTCCCACCACCAGTGCGTACATGTCCTACTCGTGAATATCCTATCCCCATCACCTTCACACGTGCCCATCAACCTCCCTCCTGCATCGTCCGTTTGGCATGTGACATGATGTCCTTCCATCAATACATCGAGGTGTCGAGGGTTGCTTGACACTCGACAGTATTACTTTTACTGCATCTTTTAAGATTTTGAATAGCTCAGCTGGAATACTGTCACCTCCACTAGCCTTGTTGTTGCTCAGATTTCCTAAGGCCCATTTGACTTCACATTCTAGGATGTCTGGCTCAAGGTCAGTGACCACCCCATCGTGGTTATCAGGGACATTAAGCTCGTTCTTGTATAGTTCTTCTGTGTAATTTTGCCACCTCTTCTTAATCTCTTCTGCCTCTATTAGGTCCCTGCCATTTTGGTCCTTTATCATGCCCATCTTTGCATGAAACGTTCCCTTCATAGCTTCAATTTTCTTAAAGAGATCACTGGTCCTCCCTATTCAATTGTTTTCTTCTATTTCTTTGCACTGTTCATTTAAGAAGGCATTCTTATCTCTTTTAGCTATTCTCTGGAATTCTGCATTCAATTGGGTGTATCTTTCTCTTTCTCCATTGCTTTTCACTTCCCTTCTTTCCTCAGCTATTTGTAAACCTTCCTCAGACAGCCATTTTACTTTCTTGCATTTCTTTTTCTTTGGGATGGTTTTAGTTGCTACCTTTTGTACAATGTTGCAAACCTCTGTCCATAGTTCTTCAGGCACTCTGTCTATCAGATCTAATTCCTTAAATCTATTTGTCACCTCTACTTTATATTCATCAGGGATATGATTTAGTTCATACCTGAGTGGCCTAGTGCTTTTCCCTACTTTCTTCAATTTAAGCCTAAAATTTGCCACAAGAAGCTCATGATCTGAGCCACAGTCAGCTCTTGGTCTTATTTTTACCGACTGTATAGAGCTTCTCCATCTTTGGCTGCAGTTTCAACTCAGAAAGCTCAAACTGCCCAAGGAGTTGCTGATACAGTTCTACAGAGGAATTATTGAGTCTGTCATCTGCACCTCTATAACTGTCTGGTTTGGTTCTGCAACCCAACAAGACAGACACAGACTTCAGAGGATAATTAGAACTGCAGAAAAAACAATTACTACCAACCTGCCTTCCATTGAGAACCTGTGTACTGCACGAGTCAAAAAGAGGGCTGTGAAAATATTTACAGACCCCTCGCATCCTGGACATAAACTGTTTCAAGACCTACCCTCAAAACGACGCTATAGAGCACTGCACACCAGAACAACTAGACACAAGAACAGTTTTTTCCCAAACGCCATCACTCTGCTAAACAAATAATTCCCTCAACACTGTCAAACTAGTTACTAAGTCTGCATTACTATTAATCTTCTCATCGTTCCTATCACCCATCTCCTCCCACTTATGACTGTATGACTGTAACCTTGTTGCTGGTATCCTTAAGATTTATATTGACTGTTTCCCTATGACTATCATTAAGTGTTGTACCTTATGATTCTTGACGAATGTATCTTTTCTTTTATGTACACCGAGAGCGTATGCACCAAGACAAATTCCTTGAGTGTCCAATCACACTTGGCCAATAAAGAATTCTATTCTATTCTATTCTATTCTATTCTATTCTATTCTATTCTAT
>WNWU01009625.1:25083-36910 GCA_012654045.1 Ptyas mucosa | reverse complement strand
GAGGGTTCTTCAGTGGTCATCTAGCTGAACCCGCATCATTTACATTATTCCCCCCTCTGAAAGTTTTTTCAATACAGAAACTTTCATAAAATATCTAGTACAATATGACTAATCTAGGCAAGGGATAGGTATTTCTTGATCTTCATTCCCTAATCTTTGGAGGTACTCTCTCCATTCTTTCCCAGACTCCATTTCTATATATGTGTATGTTTCAGAGTTTTTATCTTCCAGAACATGCTCTGTCACAACTAATTCCTTTTCAGTCTGTATCTTTTTCATTGCTCTGATAGATAGCTGTTTCAGCACTGGGTTTGCACAAGGAATAAAAGCTCCGGATCCAGGCACCCAAGAAAACCACATCAGTTGTTTGTAATCTCTGACCTATCTTGGATGCCCTATCCTGCAATTCCTTGGCAATTCCTCTGACCACACCTGATTTATTCATCTACCAGGGTTCCAGCAATTTGGTTCAGGCTTTCGTGAAGCTCCTCTGATAATTGCTGAAACTGTATTACTGAGTGTGTCACTCCACCAATGTTCCAATTGCAGTTCCTATCCCCATGATTACTAATAGTGGGACTAGGACTGGCACCCGTTTCTGAACATGTCCCAGGAGAGGAACAGGGATGGTATGTTCTCCACTGACAACCCCTATTTTAGGAAAAAGGTGTACTAAGGTGCATGTCCCTGTCCAATTTGTTGGCAAACATAAATACGCATCCTTCCTTCATAAGAAGAATACTCCTTTTTTCCTTACACACATGCCTATGTTCATGGAGAAAGCATGGGTCCAATGGTTCTTTTCATTAGTCCAGACCCCCAAAGTCCCTGCCACAAACATTCCAGCTAGCAGCTGTAATGGGACTTCTAGTGAAGGATCCTTTTGCTTATCTCTGAGGATTGGGCCTTCAAAAAGATACTGGGAGGTAGTATTCCCAGGGGGAAAGGAGACACATAAACCTGTGCTGGACCCAATGAAGAGCCAGATAGGGAAGCGAGGGGGCTGGAATAGACACCTTTCCTTGGATACATTCCAGGACCCCTTCCATTCTCCCCATCTTGTGATGATGGCAGTTGGTGGTAGTGAGAAAGTGACCTTATGATGAAATGAGTGGTGTGCCGAAGGAAAAAGATCTTTGGTTAGTTTTACATCCTTAAGGTTCGTTCTAGGACCAAAGTACACTTCTGATGGACATTGTTCTTCTGTCAGAGATCCTACAGGCCTACCAGATGTCTGATGTCTCTTTACACACAGAGAGGGTGTTCCTATGATTTCTACACCGGTGGCCACAGGGCTAGCCACTGGAAGGCGGCCCATTCCCAGTCCCCCAAATGTGCCACAAAAAATCTCCTTGCCTTTGATGTTGCTGCTTTGTTGTTCATATCCCTCTTAAGGACTAGGATAGCTTTTGTCCTTTCCCAGAGATCTTGCTCAACTGGAACAGCATGATAAAATGCAGGTTGTGGACAATGGTGAGGGCAAAGGCTTGGATTCTAAAGAAGCATTTTGAAGGGCTTCCTAAGAAGAGTGACTTTGAATTAATAGAGATAAACCTACCAAATCTAAACGATGGAGAGATGCTGCTTGAAAGTGTGCTGCTTGAAAGTGTTTCTCAGTGTTGACCCGTATATGAGAGTATACAGTAAGAGACAGATGAAGGACTAGCAGACAAACACAACCAGCAGTTTTGATCCAAGGCAGAATCAGACTAATTAACGAGACTTTGACCTAATTCCAGTATCCTTGACATGTAGTTCCCTTTCTTTAATTGTTGCAGGGGTCCGTTCTTGATCTTTGTTCTATTCCCCCCTTTACCAAGATTGTCAAACTCTTGACCCCAGGTCTAGGAGTTGGTTTAGGATTAAGGTACCCACTCCACCTTCTGATGTCATGTTGTTGGAGGGAATGGACTTCACCCAAAGTGTCCCTATTCAGTGTCTTGATGCTGCTAGGTCCCTTGGGATTCTTCTTCAAATCCTTCCGCAGGGACAAGGGGGATTTCTTGGACACTGACACAACATTGGGAACTACTGTTCAAGATATTATTACTTAGCAGACCCTTTGCTAAAAACATTCAAAGCCATAAAAAAACATACTGAAATCATATTCCTAGAGAAGAGAATGATTTGAATCCCTAACTCTTGCTTTCCATCTGGAGCAGATGCTGCAAATGGGGAGTTTGTGGTTGGTTTAGCTGCCCCCAAATAAGTATTTTGTGTGTGTGTGTGTTGTCTCAGTTCTCATATGGGTTGCAAGAGTTGATTATACTGATGCATGTTGACTAGTCATGTGTAAGAAAAACATAATCACTTCCTTTCCACACACACATACACACAGGGCCTTAATATCACAACACCCTTATCTTACAAATTCACCATGTCAGGAAGAGGGTTAGGGATATGTGTAACTTGGGAAAGAGCAGTATCAACCTCAGTCCTAGGCTTCCCACAGAAATGGTCCTTATATATAATACAATACCAATAGTAGAGCTAGGATAGTAGCTGCCCAGAGTCCCCACACCCAATCTTCCTCAAACATGAGTGTTTTTAATAATTGCTCACTGGATTCTATCACTGTTAATGGGTTTTATACTACAAATTACAGTCATGGAATGTTGTCTGCCTTTGTTCCAAGCTTCGGCCGTGCGCTGGGAACCAGCTTCCGGGGTGGTTCAGCAAGGCCACCGGATCACCACCATTGCGTTGAGAGTCCATTGTCGGTTGGACTCAGCAGGGTGCATTCTTCTTGAATTTTAGCACCCATGGCTTGTCAGTTTTTGTCCCTTGGTAGGTGACAGGGTCACCCGGATCTGCGGGTTTCAACCTTGTCCAGTGGACACAGGATTTTCCTTCTAAGGTCTTAACTGATTTGTAATTGTGACCTGCAGTTGTAATAGGGGGGGGTCTACATTCTTGCATATAACGCCTCAGTTGGTTGACAAGATTGTTGTGCTGTTGTAACTGCAAAAAGTAATCTCCTTGCTTCCACTCCCCCCTCTTTGAACTAGACCTGGCCAGCCTTGAAAGTGGTGTGTACACAAGGCAGGAGGCCTACCATACAGAGATTCAAAAGGAGACAGCTGGTATTTAGTTTGTGAGGCAGTTCTAAAAATGTACAAGGCCATAGGAAAAAAACTTGAAGCCATGGCAAATGGGCTTCTAAGCACAGTTTGGTAATAATTGCTTTCAATGATCTATTAGCCCTTTCAAAAAAATTCATCTTTTTTTTTTTTTAAAGATACATAAAGCTTGAGTTAGTGCATACACTTCACAGGTTTAAGCAGACCAATTTCAAGGCAAACCCCTTGCATCCAGGATCTCTTTAGTGTGTCCATTTATAATAGCATAAAAAATTGCTTCTCCTTTCTCCAGGGGGTGTTCCCCAAAATCAGGTCTTATTTTTGTTTGTAAATCAATTACTTCAGCACAACAATGTTCTTATCCATACTGATCCATACTGGTATTGGCTAAGAACTGTACTGGATTCAAATTGTGATCAGTAGTTAAAATCAAGTTTGTCTGCTGCATTAAAATTGTATCATATTTTAGATGAGGTGCTCACAATAAGGGCTCCCCCAAAGGTCAATTTCCTACTTTCTTGGACCAGTATTTGACAGAAATGCTACAGACTTCTTTTGTCCTGCCCAATACTGAGCCAATGCCCCTTATGTGATTCCATTCTCTGTATTTACAAAGAGAGGGAATGGCTTTTCCAAATTTGGCAAACTTAGTACAGGAGCCTTGGTTAAAGCTTGTTTCAAATTTTCAAGGCTTTCTCTTTCGTGTTCCTCCCATTTCAAACTCCAAGGTTAAGACTCAACTAATTTTGCATATAGGCGTTTGGTAAAAACAGCATAGACAAAAATGCCCCTGCCCCTCCCTTATTACGGTTGGAAGAAAAAGAAGCCTTTCCCTTTAAGGATTGTTGGAAGGCCGAGCTTTCCCTTCTTGAATTCAAAACTCCCGGCTGGGAAACAGATACCAGCACAGCGTTCTGGGCTAGCCTCTTTTAAACTTGTAAGAATAGCCCTCTTTTTATTTATTTATATATATATATATATACACACACATACACACACACACACACACACACACACACATATATATATATATATATACACACACACATACATACACACATATATATACACATATATATACACATACACACACACATATATATATATACATACATACACATATCCTAAAATGTCTTTTGCTTTTCTATGTGACCCTTTAAAGTTCCTTTGAAATTCTTTTGATTTGGCATGTGAATTCTTTGATGTGTGTGTGTTTGTTTTATGATGTTTAAATCTAAAAAAAAAGCTTTTCTTTGTTTTCCAGCCAGAGAAGGTCAGGCTAGGGATCTTTGCCAAAATGTAACTAATTTAGATAGTGAAACATTTTATTTTCTTTACAATAAATATGAGTTTAATTAGAAAATGCATCTTCGGGTTTATTTTTCAAAAATGCATCTTCGGGTTTATTTTTCAAAAATATACACAAGGAGAAGCCATGATCCGACATTTATTGAGGGCAATTACCCGAAGCTGTTTGGATGTTGTAAAACCCTGTAATTTTGACCTTCCTTTGTTGTGGAAAATAAGGTGGTTTCAGCTTCTTCAGCCCATCGATAAACGTGGGGTCTGAAACTCTGCTTGAGTTTCGGCTTCTTTTAGGGAATTTAATTTCCCTGCTCTGTTAATATAAAGTTTCTCCTATCTTCCAATACTACATATTGTAATTTCTAACTCATCTCTGTAACAATTCCTAAAAGGGTAGCAACTTGTGCTGTTGACAAACAAACATGCAAACAAATAAACAAATAAAGAACCAAATAACTGTGCAATAGGATAGAGCACCTTGTCTGCTAAGTATGTAAACTGCAGGCAGACATAAAGACAGAAGAGTCAAATTAGGGTCAATTCTCTGCCTTTAGTAAAATGCAAGCCAGATTCAGAAAATCTTTCAAAATCATTTCTTTTACATAGGTTTAATTAAATATTTTAAACCTCAAAAATTTTCAGAAAAAAATAAAATCAAGATTGTATTCAGAGCAGAAAAGAAAATATATCTGCATAGCTTTTATATGCAAAGGAAAGAAACCAACACAGTGAGAGGAAAAGCTTTATTTGCAGACCACCCTTTCCCTTCCTTTCTCAGGCGTTCAGCTGAGAGGAAAAAAAATGGTTTAAAACGAACGCAAGCCGCAGCCTGCCCGCCCCCCCTTCTCTCCTCCAAGGGAGGGGGGTTAACCCTCTGCGTTTCTCTCTCTAACCTCCTTCCATATCCTCAACACACAGGCATTCACAGATATCAGTCCGGACATCTCACACACGCATATTCACATTTGTACTGCAATCAGACTTTTTCTAAAAACCAATTTCACATACAAAAATTTCATTCACTGCTTCCTTCATGCAAACCAATCATAATTATTTCAGGGAGCTCTTTTTTGTAAGCCAATGAGCCCCATTTTCTAAATAACTTTTTATGTACTTGTTATTAGAAAATTTTATTCTTCCTGCAGGTTTGGAAATGATTATATACATACACTCATACCATCAAACATTTCCAGACCTGTGGAGGTTGTTTTTGTTGTTTTGTTTTAATTTTATTTCCTTGGGCAACCTATAGCTTATTCTTAAAGCAGTGGGAAAACTCAGAGAGCAGTTTAAATCATAAATATGATTGTGGGCCCTAACTACTTTCCGTTTCTCCCAGCTTCAAGTCAAGATGTTCACTTAATTTGCAGGCTGACCAGACATATCACAATCAATTCTACCTGCTATTATTATAGATGCATGTCCAGGAATTTTGTAACAAATCACACCAAATTGATCAAGTCAAATTATATGAGTCTTCCCATTTAGACAGGTTTTACTTTTTTTTTCTTTTTAAATTACCTGCTAAAGCCCAGGTGGGAAGAACAATAAACAATTTATTCTTTCTTCTTAATATGAACTTTGTAGGATTCTACTAGTCTGGCCAAAAAAAATCTCTGGGCTCTCATCTTTTTCTTGGAGTATAGTGGCGGTTTTGGCATAATTAACAGGACCTTTTGCTGCCTCTCATAAAACGTTTATGCATAAGAGGCGGCAGGCATCTAATAGAGTCTTGTGTTGGTCATCATTAGGATTCCAATTTGGATCTACTTCTGCAACTGCTGTGGCTTTTCTTTTTTTTTGCACTGTATTTCCATTACATGGATACATTGGGTTAAGACCTTTTCCTTAGCTATTTTGAATTTTTCTCGGTCCTCCAGGGAGAGTAAGGTGTTTAATAATTGCTGGATGTCTCCCCATGTGGATCTATGAGTTTGCATTATTGTACTGAATAGATCCACTATTTCATTGGGCTTCTTGCTAAACGTGCCATAATGTTGTTTCCAATTAAGTAGATCTGTAGTTGTGAAAAACTGATATTGGAACAAGGGACGAATGATGGGCTGTCCCTGGGCATCAGTTCCATGACTCAAAAGTTCCCTTAAGGGGGGGCAGATTTTCTGCCTTCTTCAATCTCGTCTGGCTTCGAGTTCGAGAACTAATGGGTTTAGATTCTTCTTCTGTTTCTTCTTCCTCATCCTCCTGACTGAAAACTTTGTTTCTAACTATCTTTCTGTTGGTTTTATTTTTCTCTTGCATCAAACACACTTTCACACATTTCATCTGACATTTCTTAAGCCAAAGGGGAAACTGCTTTCTGATTGATCTGTCACTGATCTCACTAAAAGCACTCTTCTAACTGGAATTGTAACAGTGTCCTGGGGACACGATTACCCAACCCATCCTAATAACACTACGGCCGACTCAGGATACCGGAAAGTTCCAACGGCTATCTCTGAGAACTGCGACCGTTTAACCACCCCCACAATTCTAACAAGAGACTTAGGACGACGCCTCGTCTCCTAGGAGGATGATCAGGCCCCCTCTTCACCGCAAAGTCGGTGGCTATCCCTTTTACATATACTCACTCTGCCGGCTTCTTCCTTCTTGGCCCCTTGTTGAAGTTTCTGGGTCTGGCTGACCTTTTGGATCCTTGACTTGGTCTGCTCCTGGCAGCGGGTTTACGGCACCTCCTCACTGAAAAGGTTCTTGTAGACTTCAAAGGAGTCCTAATGGTCGACCAGTGAACTTTTCCTTGGGAAGGCGTCGATCCCCGCTGGGGCAGCTGTCAGGCAGAACAAACGTCTTTGTTCCTTAGTCCCTTCGTGCAAGTCGCCAGAAAATGTTATGGAATGATGGGACCAAACAACATTCCGGATCAGCCAGAGACAGATTTATTATTGCGCAAGGTTCAGAGCAGATTCATACCTGAAAGTCTGAACAACCAAGAGATTTGACACAACTGCTTATATATGTTTTCAAGACAAAGGAGTCGGTGATCTAATACATTTTCCATATATGGTAAAATTACATTTGGTATCAAATACATGAGCTCATACATTTATTCCATATATGGCTAACATACATTTATTATAAAATAACGGACAGTTCCTCATTACTAAACCATTAGCTTCTAGTTTATAAGATTATTTTCAGCTGGACCACTTTCCTAAGTTCTGTAAGTACTAATGGAGTTTTTACTGCTGTCCTTAGGTGATAATTAACTCTTTGCCCCATACTTGTCTTTTGTGTGGATGACAGTGAGCCTTTTCAGACATTCTCTATATGGCTGTCTTCCGTGACAGCTAGGCTTCATCAGAAGATATATTACCAATAATGGGGTTTAACTGCCTTTAATATACTTTCCAGCAAACATGTTTCTCTCAAACCAGCACATTTTCTTTCTTACAATACTGTGAATAAAGAGGGTTCTTCAGTGGTCATCTAGCTGAACCCGCATCATTTACATTAATATGGTCCCCTACTCCCGCCATATCTGCCCCTACTACTTGGCAAGATGCCGAAAGCTCTTAGCAGAGATCTTCTCCTGAAGAATAGTTTAGGGGTGTTGGGGTTGTCAAAATTGAGTAACACTCTGGTAGAATATACAGGGGAGGGTAAAAGTTCAACCTCCTTCAAATCATCAGCAGTCATCCCCAGTAACTGTAGTATATGGCCCCTTGCCAGCTGTATTGAACCACATTGAGGCAAATTGCCATTAATGGGATTAATATTAAGGGCCACCTGTTTTGGCTGTAAAACCAAGTGGCTGCCCGCGTCCAGAGGTGTAGAGTTCGACCCACTGGCAGGGCCACACTGACCAGTACTTTCGCTGGGGCCCAACAGGGAGGGCCCTGTCACTGCATCAGGTTGCCGAGCAGTCAATCCAGGGCAACCACCGGTAACCCAGGAAACTAGGCAGTCTAAAGTACTGATTATTTTATTAAGCTGTGACTGTATACTCGCTGTTGTTTCTGCAACCAAGAAACATTGCTGGGCCAAAAGTTCAATAAGGGTAGGCTCATTTGAAGGTTGAGTGGGGACCGTAGTTTTTGGAGAGCCTTTGTTCTCAACTCGGGGGACGACACCCTCAGCCAATGGAGGATCACGACGACCAGCAGCAGTCAGATAAAAAGGAGCTAGAGTTTCCAAACAGGGAGGTTGAGGTCAAGTTAAAACAAAGTCCTCAATCTTGGATTGCTTCAGAGAAGGTTGGGGAGCCAGGTCAGTAAGGGATCTGGTCCTTTTCCTTGACTTCATTATGTTAAATAACGCAACAGAGGGGGAGCTGTATAATATAACAAAAAGTCTAGTTTCTGAGGCGAGTCCAGAATCCGGAGGGAGAGGAGTCGAGAGGAAACAAACAAACCCTGATGCAAATAATAACTGAACTCCTCACAAGTAAGGCAAGAATCCTACCCTCCTGGCAGAGCAGGGAGCAGGGTGTAAGTAAGTAAAAATGATAAAATAAATAGAGTAATAAAAATGGTAGATAAAAATAACGACGACAAGCAGCAGTCAGATAAAAGGGAGCTAGAGTTTCCAAACATGGAGGTCGAGGTCAAGTTCCCAGTTAGGCTGTTTCTCTGAAAAGGAAACATGCAATTTCTCCGAACAGGATGAGCTTGTCTTTCTCAGTTCTCCCTCCCTTGCCTCCCACATCAGAATTGCCGAACCCTCCACACTCGGTTAGAAAATAAAAACAGAAGTTAGAAAAAGGGAAATAAATGATTAATGAAATATAGAAAATATGTTGATAGAGACGTATACACTATATTATGATGACTATGAGGATTATTATGTTTAATATTACTATTATATTCTTATTAGAAGACATGTTAAGAGGGAGAAGTTATATTACAGTGATGGCTAACCTTTTTGCCATGGCGTGCCAAAAGTGGGGGGAGCTCAGGGGGTTTATGCACATGCATGCCCACACCCATAATTCAATGCACCCTGCCCCCCCCCCCCAAAGGTGTGCCCCCCCCCCCCTCCCCCGCTTTTGGCACAGTGGGCCTGATAGGCCCGTTTTTCTCCCTCCCCAGGCTCCAGAGGCTTTTTAGGAGCCCGGGGAGGGTGAAAACTGCCTTCCCCACCCCCCACGAAGGCCCTCAGGAGGCTGGAAACAGCCCGTTTCCTGACTTCCGTTGGGCCTGGAAGGGCAGAAAATCAGGTGGCCAGCACACGCATGCATGCTGGAGCTGAGCTAGGGCAACACTCACGTGCCCACAGATATGGCTCCGCGTGCCACAGGTTTGCCATCACGGTTATATTATGTTCAATATTAGTATTGTAAAATCAGAGAATTAATATTAATGTAATGAATACTGTTGTAAAGTTTGATTATTACTGCACAAAGATATTTGTACCCATACGATACACTGTTTAATGGAAGTTGGAATTATTATACTAAAAAATAAAAAAAATAATTTAAAAAAGTGACAGCATAGATACAGAAAAGTGTAAACTTTTGTCACATTGTTCTGGTTCTCTGAAGTGTTCCAGATCAGATCTGGTACTCTAGTAAAGACATTATACTGCATTCAATTTGTATACCTTTTTAAAGTCTCCTTTCCCATGTATTCTCAGAATTGCCACATTTAAGGGGCTTGACGTTACATAAACATCACCCATCTCTAGCCTGTTTTTCTAAGATGCAAACGCAGATTAGCAAGATTGAATAATGTCTCCTTTATTATACAACATTATGAAACACATTTACAGGACAAGGCAGTAAGCACCAAAATAAAGACAGAGTAAGTTGAATTTAAGCATTATATTTCTGTCTTGTTTTCCTTTGTAAACTATAAACTTCCACTTTAACTCTTGATTGGCGAAATGGTCTTCTTTTACTTACTCCCCTCTACCCCAGTATTTAAGTAAAAAATAAAATAAAATAAGACACTTAAAACTAAAACCATTTCCATCCTCTCTTCCACTCGGATTTTGACAACGAGCAGCACAGATATTTTTTATCTGTTTAAAACAAACCCTATCACCCTACGGCACACATTTAACTGGAGTGGGGTGGGATGATTTTCATGGGGACAGAAGAGGGACTTGGCCCCGAAGGCTCCACTCCCAAGATGCCCCCCCTCTTCCTACCTATAGCCATAGGTGTTGAAAGCCTGGATTTCTCGCAGCAAGGCCCGATAGGGACGCAGCACTTCAGCCCTCCTTGACGCTGCCTTCTTGTAAACATGCTGCTGGGTTTCCCAGCAAGCCCCCTGGGCCTTTGCTGCCTCAGTCAGAGCCTGATTCCAGAAGCAGTCTGGGGACCCGCAGAGGTTGGCAAAACTGGTGCTGCATGGGATGCATAAAGCAAGGCGGCTTGCCGCTCGGCCTGCGCTGGCTGCCCCTTTTCCAGACATCTCCAAACGTCCCAGTCTGTGTTGGGGAGACGGCGCATGTGCCCACAGAGAGGGCTCTGCGTGCCACCTTTGGCACGTGTGCCATAGGTTCGCCACCAGGGGTATAGGGTTTCCTGCCTAAGGGGCTTGGACTAGAAGACCTCCAAGGTTCCGTTCCATTCCATTCCATTCCATTCCATTCCATTCCATTCCATTCCATTCCATTCCATTCCATTCTCACTTTAACAGATGCAAATAAACAAGTGAGATGGGCAATTCTTTGTTTTTCATTTAGTTGCATAATAATTCTGCACACTATTAGTTGCCCAATAATTGTGCACACAGAGATATTCTAAGAAAGCTGAAACCTCACTTTTAACTTTCTTAAATATTGAGGTTTGAGGTTTATTAACATTTTGGATTGACTGAGAGCACTGTAGTTGTTCAATCATAAAATTAATCCTTCAAAATACAAGTTGCCTAATAATTGTCCACACACTGTACATAGGCTCATTTTTTATAGAAGCTGTTTGTTCCCTATTGTGTTCAATTTGGGTGTATCAGTTTTCTTATGTTCATATATGGGGGTCATCATTTTTTAAAGAAGCTGTTTGCTCCCTATTGTGTTTTTATTTTGCTCTAGTCTTCTTGTTTAGGTTGGGATGGCTGCAACAATGATATTGAAAAAAGCCTAGTTACCGTATATACTCGAGTATAAGCCGACCCGAATATAAGCCGACCCCCCCAATTTTACCCCCAAAAAGTGGGAAAACTTATTGACTCGAGTATAAGCCGAGGGTGGGAAATGCAGCGGCTACTGTTAAATTTCAAAATAAAAAAAGACCAGTCAAAAGTGCGAGGACCTGTCAGAAATCACCTTTTTCAGCCCTCTGGGTAGTCCTTTTGTGCATATGGACTACTCAGAGGGCTGAAAAAGTAATTTTTGACTGGTCCTCACACTTGTGACCAGTCCTCGAACTTACGACTGTCCTCACATTTTACGTTTTTGCCCTATCTTGTCACCATGGTGAAGAGAAGCAGTTGTGAAATGAGTGACATGGTTGTTAAGAATGCTACAATGGGCATAAATGA
>WNWU01009625.1:7912-24983 GCA_012654045.1 Ptyas mucosa | reverse complement strand
CAGAGGGCTGAAAAAGTAATTTTTGACTGGTCCTCACACTTGTGACCAGTCCTCGAACTTACGACTGTCCTCACATTTTACGTTTTTGCCCTATCTTGTCACTCCCACTCTTTCTCATTCTCTTTCTCTCTCCACCTCTTTCTCTCTCTCTCCCCCACTCTGCCTCTCTCATTCTCTCTTTCTCTCTCCCCTCCCCTCTGCTTGCATTCCAGCTGTTGAATTCTTTGAAACCAACTAAAAACTTTGGGGAGTGGGGGAGAGTCCCTGTTGGGAAGAAGGGAAGAAGGGGAAGGAAGGCAGGAAGGCAGGAAGGCAGGAAGGCGAAAGAACGAAAGAAGAACGAAAGAAATCTTTCTTTCTTCTTTCCTTCCTTCTTTCTTTCTTCCTTCTTGCCTTCTTTCTTCCTTCTTCTTTTCTTTCCTTCTTTCCTTCTTTCTTTCTTGCCTTCCTTCCTTCTTTTCTTTCCTTCCTTCTTTCCTTCTTCATTCTTTCCTTCATTTTTTCCTTCCTTCTTTTCTTTCCTTCGTCCCAGCAGGGACTTCCCCACCCCCCAAGTTTTAGTTATAGAAAGTGACAGGAACAGCCCGAGGAGATCCCAAAGCAGATTCCCTTGCAGATCTGCTCAGCTCCGGAGAACATCTGACTCTGTTTAGTGCTGGCTAGCCCAGCCGTCTGTGTGCAGGTGTGTGGCTGCGTGTGTATGTGTGCATGAACGTGCGGAGGGGGGGGAAGGCTGAGTGTGGGGGGGAAAGCCAGAGGCCCAGAGGGCGGGGGGGGCGAGAGGAGAAGAAACTTTGGGAAACTTTTCTCGCCCCTTTTTTTTCTCCTCCCTTTCCTCGCCCCGAACGACCGGCGGGCGAGGCCGTTCTGGTAGCCGCGAGGCTGCCCAAAGCGTTCCTTTCCGAGGGGCTTCTCGGCACCCGCGCCTCATATTCAGTTCAGCCGGGGGAGGGAAGCGGGGAGTTGAGGCGGGGTGGGGGACCTGCACCCCTCTCCCTCTCCCACATCGGAAAGGAACTTTCCGCTTCAGCTCCCTGCTTCTGAGAAGCCCCTCGGAAAGGAATGCTTCGGGCAGCCTCGCCCGCCGGCCGTTCGGGGCGAGGAAAGGGAGGAGGAAAAAAAGGGGCGAGAAAAAAGGATGACTTTGGATGTTGCTGGGAGTTGCTGGGAGTTGCTGGGAGTTGCTCCGAGCGCGGAGTTAGCATCTCCCTTGCTCTTCCAGCGGAGGCTCTCACCCTTTCTCAGCTTTCTCGCCTGTTAAAACTTTGGGAAACTTTTTTCTCACCCCATTCTTTTTCAGCGAACGCTTCCCCTCCGCGCTCGGAGCAACTCCCAGCAACTCCCAGCAAGAGAAGAGAAGGCAGCGGGCGGGGTTAGGGTTAGGGGAAGCGTTCGCTGAAAAAGAAACTTTGGGAAATCAATATCCATTAATTATATAACTATCTTTTTTTGGTATATTAATCAGTATCACTTGTGGAGATCTATGTATCTGGTCTGACCTGAGGATCCTTGACAAGTCTACTCCTGGCAGCGGGTGCACGGCGTCCTCTCACTGAAAGATTCCGTAGACTTCAAAGGAGTCTTTGTGGCCGGCCTGTGAACTTTCCTTGGGAAGGCGTCGGTTCCCGCTGGGGCAGCTGTCAGGAAGAACAAGGGTCTTTGTCCTTCAGTCCCTTCGTGGTCGCCAGAAAATGTTGTAGAAAAGAAAGACTGAAAAACCTTCCTGGGTCAGACAGATACTTTTATTTGCGCAAAGGTTCAGTGCAATTTTGGTTTCAGCAAATCTGAACAAGGAATGATTATGATTTCCCTGTTTTTATACATTTCTAAGACACAGGTTTCAATGAGCTCATTCATTCTCCATATATGGTCACATAGTTCCGTATTATAATCATGTTATGCTTCCATTATACTTTACTTATTATAAAACCATTACATACAATATACTTTACTAATTATAAAACCATACATTATACTTTACTAATTATAAAATCATTACATACAATATACTTCACCATACATTACACTTTACTAATTATAAAACCATATATGTTCGTTAATAACTTTGCTAACCCATCCCTTCATAGTTTACAACTCTCCTTTAAAAGCTGTAATGGTCAAATGCAGAAATTTATGGCTCTATCTTAAGTATATGTAACTTTGTTTCATATGCATTTCCCTTCCATATGGCTGTATTTCTGTAGTTTTGGTTCTGTGTAGAATCAGTGTGTTTGACACAGGGTCATAGGTCAGGCAACTATGAAGAACTCTATAATGTAATTGCTTAGCTTCTTCCCATTATCAGAGTCGGTCATCTACCAGAATACTACTCTTAGTTTTCCTGATGGGTGACAGCTAAGCCTCATTAGAAGATATATTACCACCAATGGGGTTCAGCTGCCTTTAATATACTTTTCAACCAGCACGTTTCTATTTTATAATAATGTGAATAGAGAGGGTCTTTTAGAGTTCATGTATCTGACTTTATGTATTTGACTTTGTATGATTTCTACTTTTATTCACCTTATTTCTTATTTCTTATAATTCCTACTTTATTCACATCATTTCCCCCCTTTTGAAAGTTTTTCATGCAGAACTTTCACATAACATTTTATGTTTTTTTTTTTTAATACACAAAGCTATTATATAATATCCAACAACATATGACTAATCTAGGCAAGAGATAGGTTTGTTACTCTCCTAATCTTTGGAGGTACTCCCTCCATTCTTTCCCAGGCCCCATTTCTACATAGGTATCGGTTTCAGAAATTTTATCTTCAAGAAAACACTCTGTCAAAACTAATGTCCTCTCAGCCTGTATCTCTTTCATGGCTTTGATTGATAGCTGTTTTAGCACAGGGATTGCACAAGGAATAAAAGCTAGGCCCGCCACGGCACATATCAACAAGAATAACATTTGTTTAATCCACCCGGATCCAGGCACCCAAGAAAACCATATGTCCGTTGTTTGTAACCTTTGACCTATTTTGGATGCCCTATCCTGTAATTCCTTGGCAATTCCTCTGACCACACCGGATTTATTCATATAGAAACAGCAATCTTCTCCCAGAAATACACACATACCTCCTCTCTCGGCGGTTAGGAGGTCTAAGGCACGTCGATTTTGTAGGACCACTGCTGCCAATGAATCTATCTGGTCTTGGACTTCTACCAGGGTTCCAGCAATTTGGTTCAGGCTTTCTTGGAGCTCTTCTGATAATTGCTGGAACTGTATTACTGAATGGGTCACCCCACCTATACCTGTTCCAACTGCAGTTCCTATCCCCATGATTACTAATAGGGGGATTAGGACTGGTACCCGTTTCTGAACATGTCCCATGAGAGGAACAGGGATAGTATGTTCTCCACTGACAACACCTATTTTAGGAAAAAGGTGTACTAAGGTGCATGTCCCTGTCCAATTTGTTGGCAAACATAAATACGCATCCTTCCCACAGAAGAAGAAAACTCCTTTTTCCCCTACACATACGCCTATGTTTATGGAGAAAGCATGGATCCGATGGTTCTTTTCATTAGTCCAGACCCCCAAAGTCCCTGCCACAAACATTCCAGCTAGCGGCTGTAATGGGACTTCTAGTGAAGGATCCTTCTGCTTATCTCTGAGGATTGGGCCTTCAAAAAGATACCGGGAGGTAGTATTCCCGGGGGGAAAGAAGATACATAAACCTGTGCTGGACCTACTGGAGAGCCAGATAGGGAAGCGAGGGGGTTGGAATAGATTGGGGCATTTTTCCTGGGATACATTCCCGGACCCCTTCCATCCTCCCCATCTTGTGAAGGTGACAGTTGGTGGTAGTGAGAAAGTGACCTTATGATGAAATGAGTGGTGTGCAGAAGGAAAAAGATCTTTGGTTAGTTTTACATCCTTAAGGTTTGTTCTAGGACCAAAGTACACTTCTGATGGACATTGCTCTTCTGTCAGGGATCCTACCGGCCTACCATGTTTCTGATATCTCTTCACACAGAGAGAGGGTGACCCTATGAGCTCCACACCTGTGGCTATTGGGCCGGCAATAGGGAGGCGGCTTTTTCCCAGCTGTTGGAATGCCTTATAAAAATCTCCTTGTATCGGCGATACTGGTGCTTTGTTCCTACTATCCTTTTCGAGGACTATTGTAGCCTTTGTTCTAGCCCAGAGTTGCGGCTTGACAGGAACGGCATGATAAGATGAAGGGTTGGCAGATAAACACAACCAGCATTTTTGACCTAGGGTAGGGTCATATTGATTCACTAGGTCTTGACCTAATTCCAGTACCCTTGATATGTAGTCTCCTCTTCTTAGTTGTTGCAAGGGTCCGTTCTCCTTGTCCATTCCCCCCTTTACCGGGATTGTCACACTCTTAATCCCTGGTCTAGAAGTTGGTTTAGGGCGCAGGGACCCACCCCACCTTATGATGCCACGTTGTTGGCGGGAGTGGACTTGACCCAAAGTGTCCCTATTCAGTGTCCCACTGCTGCTAGGTCCCCTGGGATTCTTGACCTCTTCAAATCTTTCTACAGGGATAAGGGGAATTTCTGGAACATCCACACAACATCGGGAACTACTGTTCAAGATAGTATCACTCACTAGACTCTTAGCTAATAGTACCCACAGCCCTAAATAAATCATAATGACTTTATTCCCACACCCACAATGCCTTAAGAGTGCAAGACCCGAACTTTACCAATTCGCCACGTCAGGAAGAGCGGTAGAAGTATACGTAACTTGGGAGAGATCAATATCAATCGTATCCCTTGGTTTCCCACAAAACTGGTCCTTATATATATAACACAATACCACCAGAAGGGCTAAAATAGTTGTTGCCCAGAGCCCCCACACCCAAACTTCCGCAAACATGAGTGTCTTTAATAATTGCTCACAGGATGCTATCACTGTTAATGGGTTACAATTACAATTACATTACAATTTACAATCTTGGAATGTTGTCTTCCTCTGTTCCAAACTACGGCCATGCGCTGGGAACCAGCTTCCGGGGTGGTTCAGCAAGGCCGACGATCACCACCATGCGTTGATGCGTTGATGCGTTGAGAGTCCGTTGCCGGTAGGACTCAGCAGGGTGTATTTTTCTTGAATTTTAGCACCAATGGCTTGTCAGTTTTTGTCACCTGGTATGTGACTGGATCGCTCTGGTCTGCGGGCTTCAGTCTCGTCCAGTGGACCCAGGATCTTCCCTCTAAGGTTTTAACTGCAAGAGGTGAACACATCACAACAGTATATGGTCCTTTCCATCTAGGTTTTAACGGCTCATCTTTCCAATGTTTTATCCATACTCTATCACCTGGTTTGTAGTTATGACCTGTAGTCGTAATAGGGGGAGGTCTACATTCTTGTATATAGTGCCTCAGTTGGTTGACATGATTATTGTGCTGTTGTAACTGCAAAAGTAATTTTCTTGCTTCTACCCCCCCTTTTTGACTCAAATCTGGCCAGCCTTGAAAGTGGTGCTTGAACAAGGCAGGAGGTCTACCATACAGAAGTTCGAAAGGAGACAGCTGGTATTTGGTTCGTGGGGCTGTTCTAAAAATGTACAAGGCCATGGGGAAAACTTGAAGCCATGGCAAGTGGGTTTCTAAACACAGTTTTGTAATAATTGCTTTCAATGATCGATTAGCACGTTCAATTTTTCCTGACGATTGTGGCCGAAAAGCACAATGATACCTCCATTTTAGGCCTGCCGCTTCAGCTAAGTGGCGATTTACACGTTGCACAAATTCTGGGCCATTGTCAGAGCTGATAGTAGATGGGCATCCAAATCTAGGGATTATTTCCTTTAAAAGAAAGCGTGCTACTTGTATAGCTAACTTATTTCGAGTGGGGAAGGCCTCAATCCATCCAGAGTAAGTGTCAATGAAAATAAGCAATGCTTTATAACCGTTGCATTTGGGCATATCAGTATAGTCCACAACTACGTAGTCCATGGGCAAGTAGGAGATGGGCTGCTGTCCTGGTGGTAAACGCGGTCCTTGCTTGGCATTTACTTGCGCGCACGTTGGACATTGGGAAGTTGCCCTGGCTACCAGACTCTGCAAGTTAGGTATGTAGAATGTTGCTTGCAACTGTTGGGCCAAAGCAGTCTTGCCAATATGTGAGGTTTGGTGTGCCTCCGATACTAAAGGCCAGGCGAGGGAAACTGGTACCACTAGGCGATTGTCTGGAAGGGTATACCACCCCCTCACAAGAGTGGCTTTCAAATCTCCCTCAGCTTTTTCCTTTTCCACATGAGTATAGGTGGGATAAGATCTTTCAACGTAGGATTCTATTTCTTGGGCCATATAGAGATAATAGTCATTCTTATCTAGGGGTTGATGTGCTGCTAGTTTGGCCTCTCTATCAGCAAATCGATTGCCCTGTGCAACGAGAGTATCTGTCTTCTGATGACCAGGACAATGGATGACAGCTAAAGATTTGGGAAATTGTGCCGCCAAAATCAATCTCTTAATTAAAGGGGCATGTTGGATTAATTTGCCTGTAGAGTCAGTGAAGCCCCTTTCCTTGTAAATAGCTGCATGCGCTTGAATAGTCAAAAAGGCATATTTGCTATCTGTGTATACATTAATAGTCTTGTTTGTGGCTAACTCTAATGCTCGGATGAGTCCCCACAACTCAGCTGCTTGAGCACTCGTACCCACCGGAAGAGGGGCACTTTCAATGACTGCATGTTGGCTAACTATAGCATATCCTGCATAGCGAGCTCCATTTTCCATAAAGCTGGAGCCATCAGTAAACCAGGTAAGCTGGGCATTTGGAAGAGGGGTGTCAGTCAAGTCTGGTCTACAGGAATATTGATGATCTAACACATGTAGGCAGTCATGCAATGGAAGGGATGCATCAGGTACGGGCATGAGAGTAGCTGGATTAATAGTGGCACATTGATGAAGACTTATCTGGGGATTTTCTAACAACAGAGCCTGATATTTATGCAACCTCTGGTTACTTATCCATAAGTGTCCTTTGTTTTCTAGGATAGTTTGCAACGCATGGGATGTGTAGACTGCTACTTCTGATGTAAAAGTCAGTTTGTTTGTGTCTCTCATGAGTACTGCCACAGCGGCCAGAATTTTAAGACAGTGTGGCCAGCCTTGGGCAGGGCTATCTAACTGCTTGGACAAGTAAGCCACCGGCCGTTGCCATGATCCGTGCTGTTGAGTCAGTACCCCTAACGCCACATTTTGACGAACATCTACATAAAGGCGAAAGGGCTTAGTAAGGTCTGGCAACCCCAACGCTGGAGAGGATGTAAGTGCTTTCTTTAAATGATCCAATGAATTTGCTTGTTCCTTGCCCCAGTCAAAAGGGTCTGTTTCTGCTCCTCGGGTTGATGTATACAGGGGTTTGGCAATTAAGGCAAAGTTGGGAATCCATAAGCGGCAAAAACCCATGACTCCCAAAATACCTCGCAGTTCTTTTCGATTTTTCGGTGGGGGCAGTTGCAAAATTGCCTGTTTCCGAGGTAAACCTAAATTCCTCTGACCTTGAGACAGAGTATATCCCAAATATGTAACCTCTTTCTTTACTAATTGAGCCTTCTTCCTTGAAGCTCTATATCCACAGTCTCTCAGTAATTCAAGGAGGGACTGGGTATTTTTGAAACAGTTATCCTGAGTGATTCCAGTTACTAATACATCATCTACATATTGGAGGAGACAGTCCCCTTCCTGAACAGGTTGGAAGTGCTGCAGGTCCAAGGCAAGGGCGTGTCCAAAAAGAGTCGGAGAATTCTTAAAACCTTGGGGCAGTCTTGTCCAGGTATACTGACAATGTCTACGCAATTTAGAGTCTTTCCACTCAAAAGCGAACAAGTCTTGGCTATCAGGGTGCAAGGGTATAGTGAAGAAAGCATCTTTCAGGTCTATGACTGAAAACCATGCGGCTGAATGAGGGATGGTCCCCAACAAAATGTAGGGGTTCGGGACGATCGCGTGAAGCGTGACCACTGCATTGTTAACGAGTCTTAGATCCTGTGCCGGTCTCCACCCCCCATCTGGTTTCCTTATGGGCAAGATGGCGGTATTCCATGGGGATTAAGTTTCTCTAAGTATCCCTGCGGCTAAGTATTTGTCAATTAAAACTTGAATGGCTTCTGCCGCTTCTTGAGGGACATAATACTGGGGTACTCTGACAGGCTTGTATCCCAATTTCAATTTGACTTCTACCGGGGAGGCAAATTTAGCTAGCCCCGGGGGATTGTCTTCTGCCCACAGGGTAGGAACATTAAATTCTTTCCATGTACTTTCCGAAACTGAGTCTTGCATGAACATTAATCGCCAAGTTTCCTCCACTGGATGGGACACTGTCAAATACTGTCCATTATCATGGAAGGAAACGGTGGCTCTCATTTTAAAAAGTAGATCTCTTCCTAGCAGCGGAACTGGGCATTCAGGCATATACAAGAATTGATGTTCTACTAGGCCGTTTCCAACCCTGCATTTAACCGGTTTCAGGAGGCTGTGTGTGGCTGGTGTGCCTGACACTCCCTGAACTCTGAGTTTCTCTTTTGATAAGGGGGCCACTTGTTTATTAATTACTGACCGACTGGCCCCGGTATCGATCATCATGCGGACTTGATGTCCTCCCACCCATAAATCCATCATGGGCTCCGGGGGTGGGTCCGTGGGGCCCTGGCCTCTTCAGTCATCCCATTCCATCTCAGCTAAGCCGATTACTTCCTCATTCTGATATGGCTGGCTGATTTGTCGTCGGTCAGTACCTCTTCTTCCTCTAAAAACTCCTCTCGGGGTTCCTCTAAAACTTCTTCCTCTAAACATGGGTCGCCCACGTCCGTAGGATACTCCTCTTGATTCCGTACTTCTACGGGGGCACTCTCTCTGCCAATGTCCTTCTTCCTTACAGATGGCACATTGGTTGGCTCCTAAGGTAACTCCTCCCAGAGCCAAAGCTAACATTTCCGTCCTCTTTCTCTCTTTAATCACTTGCCTTTTTTCCTCTTCTTTGTCTCTATTCAGATAGACTTTTCTTGCAACTTCTAGCAGTTCACTGGTATTCTTTCCTAAAGCTCCATCCAACTTCTGTAATTTTTTTCTGATATCCATGGCACTTTGACTGATAAATCGTTCATTTAAAAGGTATCTATTTGCTGGATCTTCTATATTTATCCCAGTATGGATTTTATAGGATTCTACTAATCTAGTCAAAAAGGCCTCGGGACTCTCATTTTTTTCTTGGAGTACAGTGGCAGTTTTGGCATAATTAACAGGGCCTTTTGCTGCCTCTTGTAAAACATTTGTGCATAAGAGGCGGTAGGCATCCAATAGAGGCAGATGTTGGGTATTATTGGGATCCCATTTGGGATCAACTTCTGCAGCGGCCTCTGCTTTTTGCGCTGCCTGGGCATTGTCTGGATAGATACGGGTCAAGACTTTTTCCTTAGCGATTTTGAATTTTTCTCTGTCTTCCCGGGAGAGCAAGGTGTTTAATAATTGCTGAATGTCTCCCCATGTAGGTTTATGTGTTTGCATTATAGTACTAAATAGTTCTATTATTTCGGTCGGCTTTTTGCTAAACGGGCCATATTGCTGTTTCCAATTAAGCAGATCTGTAGTCGTAAAAGGCTGATATTGGAACAGGGGACGAACGGGCTGTCCCTGAGCATCAGTTGCATGACTCAAAATTTCCCTTAAGGGGGCCAGAGTCTCTGCCTTCTTCAAACTCGTCTGGCTCCGAGTTCGAGAACTAATGGGTTTAGATTCTTCTTCTGTTTCTTCTTCTCCATCACTCTTAACTTCCCGTTTGGCTTGTAGTTGGCGTTTTCGGGGCGGGATGGTCTTTGGCACCATATCCACTGGCAAAGGTGGATAGGGGTTTCGTCTTGGGGCTGGCAAGGGTGGATAGGGGTTTTGTCTTGTGGGTATAGGATGTGGTGCATATGGGGGGGGGGGCGACTAGTTTCTTCCTCTTCCTCCTGACTAAAAACTTGGTTTTTAAATATCTTTCTGTTTTTATTTTTCTCTTTCATCAAACACACTTTCACACATTCCAGCTGACATTTCTTAAGCCAAGAGGGAGCTGCCTGCTGAGTTATCTGCCACTGATCTATATATGGGAATTGATCCCAATGGCCATCCCGTGTAACGACCCGATGTACCCTGGAGATCACTATTGGATCCAAAGATCCTCCTTCTGGCCATTTTACACCAAAGTTGGGCCATACATTTATACACAACATCTTCAAGGTATCGGGGTTACACGGGGGGCCATCATAGTTTTCCCTAAAGGCACTCTTAAAATTGGCTAGCATGCACTGTAATGGGGTCCTTGGGACACCATTACTTCCACCCATTCTAACAGAACTACCACTGACCCGATGCGCCGGACACTCAACGGTCACAATGCGGGAACTGCAGTGGTTTAACCACCCACACCAAAAATTTGAAATCCTTACTGGAGATTTTAGGACGCCGCCTTATCTCCTAGGAGGTTGATCAAACCCCCTTCTTTCCACCTCAAAGTTGGTGGACTACCCCGTTTACATATACTTGCCTGTAGGCGTTTTCTTCCTTCCTGGCCACTTGTGGAGATCTATGTATCTGGTCTGACCTGAGGATCCTTGACAAGTCTACTCCTGGCAGCGGGTGCACGGCGTCCTCTCACTGAAAGATTCCGTAGACTTCAAAGGAGTCTTTGTGGCCGGCCTGTGAACTTTCCTTGGGAAGGCGTCGGTTCCCGCTGGGGCAGCTGTCAGGAAGAACAAGGGTCTTTGTCCTTCAGTCCCTTCGTGGAAATCGCCAGAAAATGTTGTAGAAAAGAAAGACTGAAAAACCTTCCTGGGTCAGACAGATACTTTTATTTGCGCAAAGGTTCAGTGCAATTTTGGTTTCAGCAAATCTGAACAAGGAATGATTATGATTTCCCTGTTTTTATACATTTCTAAGACACAGGTTTCAATGAGCTCATTCATTCTCCATATATGGTCACATAGTTCCGTATTATAATCATGTTATGCTTCCATTATACTTTACTTATTATAAAACCATTACATACAATATACTTTACTAATTATAAAACCATACATTATACTTTACTAATTATAAAATCATTACATACAATATACTTCACCATACATTACACTTTACTAATTATAAAACCATATATGTTCGTTAATAACTTTGCTAACCCATCCCTTCATAGTTTACAACTCTCCTTTAAAAGCTGTAATGGTCAAATGCAGAAATTTATGGCTCTATCTTAAGTATATGTAACTTTGTTTCATATGCATTTCCCTTCCATATGGCTGTATTTCTGTAGTTTTGGTTCTGTGTAGAATCAGTGTGTTTGACACAGGGTCATAGGTCAGGCAACTATGAAGAACTCTATAATGTAATTGCTTAGCTTCTTCCCATTATCAGAGTCGGTCATCTACCAGAATACTACTCTTAGTTTTCCTGATGGGTGACAGCTAAGCCTCATTAGAAGATATATTACCACCAATGGGGTTCAGCTGCCTTTAATATACTTTTCAACCAGCACGTTTCTATTTTATAATAATGTGAATAGAGAGGGTCTTTTAGAGTTCATGTATCTGACTTTATGTATTTGACTTTGTATGATTTCTACTTTTATTCACCTTATTTCTTATTTCTTATAATTCCTACTTTATTCACATCACTACTGCAGGCCATGGTTACAAACCAGGTGATAGAGTGTGGGTCACACATTGGACAGATGAACCTTTAAAACCTAAGATGGAAAGGACCATATGCTGTTGTGATGTGTTCACCTCTTGCAGTTAAGCTCTTAGAAGGCAAATCCTGGATCCATTGGACGAGACTGAAGCCAGCGCACCAGAGTGATCCGGTGACGTATCAGGTGACAAGGACGGAGAAACCTTTGATGTTGCAGTTCAAGAAAAATACACCCTACTGAGTTCAACCGGCACGAACTCTCTACGTACGGTGGTGATCATCAGCCTTGCTGAACCACTCCGGAAGCTGGTTTTCCACACACGGCAGAAGCTTCGTAAGGATGACTACAGCCTTCACATTGTAGATATACATCTTATTAGCTTTAATATAAGACGTTCTTACACATACTAATGTTAGAGGAAGATTGGGTGTGGGGACTCTGGGCAGCTACTATCCTAGCCCTTTCTGTGGGAAGTCTAGGACTGAGGTTGATACTGCTCTTTCCCAAGTTACACATATCCCTAACCCTCTTCCTGACGTGGTGAGTTTGTGAAATCAGGGTGCTGTGATATTAAGGCCCTGTGTGTGTGTGTATGTGTGTGTTGAAAGGAAGTGATTATTTCTTTATGGTTTTGGATGTTTTTATCAAAGGGTCTCCTAAGTATTTATATCTTGCACGGTAGTTCCAAATGTTGTGTCAGTGTCCAAGAAACCCCCCTTGTCCCTGTGGAAGGATTGGAAGATGTCAAGAATCCCAGGGGACCTAGCAGCATCAGGACACTGACTAGGGACACTTTAGGTCAAGTGCGCTCCCGCCAAAAACACATTGTTTATGCACGGGGTCGTTACTTTAGACCTAAGCCAACTCCACAACCTAAGGTTCCTTCCTTGACATTCCCAGCTGAGGGGGGAATAGATAAGGAAAATGGAGCCTTGCAACAATTACACAAAGGAGATTACTGACCCTGCATCTTATCATGCTGTTCCTGTCAAACCACAACTCTGGGTAAGAACAAAGGCCACAATTCTCCTTGAAAGGGACAGTAGAAATAAACCACCCGTCTCACCAATACAAAGAGATTTTTATGAGGCATTCAGAAGACTGGGAAAAAGTCGTCTTCCTATTGCAGGCCTAATTGCTACAGGTGTAGACCTCATAGGAACACCTTCTTTGTGTATAAAGAGACATCAGAAACTTGGTAGGCCTGTAGGATCCCTGACAGAGGAATACTGTCAGTCAGAAATATATTTGGGCCCTAACATGAACTTGGCGGACATAAAACTAACAAAAGGTATTTTTCCCTCTGCCCACCACATATTTCAACAAAGGGTCACTTTCTCCACACCACCAGAAATGACCTTTAAGAAGGAAAAGTGGGGAGGATGGAATATGTCTTTTGAAAGCTGTCCAAGACCATTTCAGCCCCCATTGTTTCCAATCTGGTTCAATTTAACGTCCAAATCAGGTTTATGTATCCTTTTCCCCCCTGGGAATACTACCTCCCGATATCTTTTTGAAGGACCAATTCTCAGAGATACACAAAAGGACCCGGCACTAGAAGTCCCATTGCAGCCATTAGCAGGAATGTTTGTGGCAGGGACTTTGGGGGTCTGGACTAATGAAAACAACAGGAGGCTTCATGCTTTCTCCATGAACATAGGAGTCTGTATAGAGGAAAAAGGAGTGTTCTTCTTGTGTGGAAAGGATGCATATCTGTGTTTGCCAACAAACTGGACCGGAACATGTACCCTAGCCCACCTTTTTCCTAAAATAGGTGTTGTCAGTGGTGAACATACTATCCCTGTTCCCCTTATGGGACATGTTCAGAAGAGGGTCCCCATACTCATCCCACTATTAGTGATTATGGGATTGGGAACTGCTGTTGGAACTGGAGTGGCAGGATTAACCCACTCCTTAATTCAGTTCCGGCAAATATCAGAGGAACTTCAAGAGAGCCTGAATCAAATTGCTGGAACCTTGGTCGAAGTCCAAGATCAGATAGATTCCTTAGCAGCCGTCGTTTTACAAAACAGACATGCTCTGGACCTTCTGACAGCTGAGAAGGGAGGGGCATGTTTATTTTTGGGAGAAGACTGTTGTTTCTATATGAACAAATCAGGTGTGGTCAGGGATGGTGCTAAGGACTTGCTGGAAAGGGCTTCCAAGATCAGCCACAGGTTACAAACTTCAGAGATGTGGTTTTCTTGGATGCCTGGATCCGGATGGATTAAACAAATGATATTCTTGTTTATATGTGCGGTAGCTGGTCTCACTTTTATTCCATATGTAATCCCCATACTCAGACAGCTATCAATCAGAGCAGTAAAGGAGATTCAAATTGAAAAGGAACTAGCCTTAACAGAACATTTTCTTAATCAACTTGGTCCCTATCCTGTGGAAGTACAGACAGATTCTGGGACTGACCCATATGTGGAAATGGAACCGGTGGAAGGGAGAGAATCTCCCAAAGAATCATTTGAGTAATACCCTATCTTTAGTTTTTTTATTATTAGACTCTATATATGGTATATTTGTTTATTGGAACTTTGTATACTCAGAAGTTGTCCTTGTAGATTGTGGGAGTTTCTGCATAGAAAAACTCCCAGAGGGGGGAATATTATAGTAATGATGATGATGAATGCGGGTCCAGATAGATGACCATTGAAGGGCCCTCTTTACTCAAAGTATTACAAGCAAGAAATGTGTCTAATTAAGAAAGGAAATGTATCCAACTAGAAGGGGGACCAATTCAGTCGAATTCCTTTTGGCTAGGACAAACACCATAAAGAGGCCCCCATATGTCAGAAGATAGAAACAAACAGTGACATATAGCTATGAGAGGGCCAGGTCAAGAGGATTCTCATCCTTGAAGATTTCCTGCTATCAACAAGAGATACTTTAACTATCCACCCTTCACTGAACAGTTGAATTATGATTGTTTTGGTTAGGATATTGTAAAACTTTTGTAATTAAGAGATGTCAATTGAATAATGAATGTATCTGTGTAACCGGAACTGCTGTGTTAGCAGTTTCCTTTGTTTGAAAGAGTATAAGAATTGGGGTCTTGTAATGTATAGGTCATTCAGACTTCCAGGTATGAATCGGACTCTGAATCTATTATTGCAATAATAAAATCTGATTCTGTTTGCCCTTTGGGATGACTCTCAATCTCTTCATTCCATAACACACCAGTGCACCTTTTCCCTAAAACAGGAGTGGTCAGAAAAGTTGCCAAGGAATTGCAGGATAGGGCATCCAAGATAGGTCAGAGGTTACAAACAACTGACATGTGGTTTTCTTGGGTGCCTGGATCCGGGTGGATTAAACAAATGTTAGTCTTGTTGATATGTGCTGTGGCAGGCCTAGCTTTTATTCCTTGTGCAATCCCAGTGCTGAAACAGCTATCTATCAGAGCAATGAAAGAGATACAGACTGAAAAGGAATTAGTTGTGACAGAGCATTTTCTGGAAGATAAAAACTCTGAAACATACACATATGTAGAAATGGAGTCTGGGAAAGAATGGAGAGAGTACCTCCAAGGATTAGGGAATGAAGATCAAGAAATACCTATCCCTTACCTAGATTAGTCATATTTTGCTAGATATTATATGAAAGTTTCTGTATTGAAAAAACTTTCAGAGCGGGGAATAATGTAGATGATGCGGGTTCAGCTAGATGACCACTGAAGGGCCCTCTTTATTCACAGTATTGTAAGAAAGAAAATGTGCTTGTTTGAGAGAAACGTGTTTGCTGGAAAGTATATTAAAGGCAGTTAAACCCCATTATTGGTAATATATCTTCTGATGAGGCCTAGCTGTCACGGAAGGACAGCCATATAGAGAATGTCTGAAAAGCCTCACTGTCATCCACACAAAGACATGTATGGGGCAAAGAGTTAATTATCACCTAAGGACAGCAGTAAAAACTCCATTAGTACTTACAGAACTTAGGAAAGTGGTCCAGCTGAAAATAATCTTATAAACTAGAAGCTAATGGTTTAGTAATGAGGAAGTGTCCGTTATATTATAACAAATGTATGGAACAACTATATGAGGTCATGTATTTGATACCAAATGTAATTTTACCATATATGGAAAATGTATTAGATCACCAACTCCTTTGTCTTGAAAACATATATAAACAGTTGTATCAAAGCTCTTGGTTGTTCAGACTTTCAGGTATGAATCTACTCTGAACCTTGCGCAAATAAACTGGCTCTGACTGACCCGGAACGTTGTTTGGTCCCATCATTCCATAACAGCCCAGGACTTCAAACCCAAGTGGTCCTGTCCATCAATAAACCATCTTTCCAAACAGCCTCCATGTTTCCACTGTCTTTCTCCCCACTTGGAAGTGAACCCAGATGGACATTTCTTCCAACAATTGGCTGACATCTTGGGGGAAAAAATCAGCCCCTAAATCGTTTTTCATCTTGGTACCTGCAGGCTGAATTTCTGCTCATCTCTAGAAAAAGTCAAAAGGAAGCGCGGGAGAAAGGCGGCTATTTGTTTTTTGTGAGAAAAGAGAGCTTAGTGTTGCTTTTTGACTGGTGGCAAGGCAATACTTTATCTTTAAAATTGTGTAGAGACGGGCAGTGCGGTTACTTAATGATTGTGGGCAAGAAAATATATTTGAGTAGTTCATCTTTCAGATAAACCGGCGTTATTTGACGTATAAACCTGGAATATTAGGAAAATATTGATGGGAAGAGAGACTCTACAAGTTTAGGTTGCTCTATGACGCTTTTTAGATTGAAGATTTCCTGTTGCGGAACATGGACTTCCGGCGACGGCCATATTAAATCCGCGAAGTAACGTTTCAGCCCGGCAGTGTGAAATTTCCTGTTTTTTGAACACTTGAACCAACTTCCGGTCGAGAGAGAAAAAGGGGGGGCGTTGTCTAGTTTGCTATCCTCGCACATTTATCATTGGGGTTTGATATATTTCCGGTTTGGTTGTTTCGGTTTCTCTATTGGCTGTGGGGTGGGGAAGAGACTGAGGAAACGCGGACGCTCGAAAGGTGGGAGGACGCAGATGCGCAGAGCGGGACGGCGTGTGCTATTTCAGTTATTCTCCGACCGAGGGGGGATTCCTGACCTCAAGTTATCGAGCTGCCAAGGAAGGAGGAGCCGGCTAAGAGCCTGCGAGCTTTCCGTGCGCCTGCGCTGTGGGTCCCCCTCCGTTCTCTTCCCTCCCCCCTACGCCCTTTCGCCGGTTCATCTCCGAGGTGCGAAAAAAAAATAGAAACAAAGCTATGAGAGACCGAACGCAAGAGCTGAGACAGGTGAGAATGCCGCCCGCGCGCCCCTTCACGACACACGGCTTAGCCCCGCCCACAACGGTCGTGCTTTCACCTCCTTTGGCGCCACCGGCCACTCGGGCTTCGCGTTGCCCTCCGCTGCTTCTTCCA
>WNWU01009624.1:0-12957 GCA_012654045.1 Ptyas mucosa | reverse complement strand
ATCCATCTATCCATCTATCCATCTATCCATCTATCCATCTATCCATCCATCCATCCATCCATCCATCCATCCATCCATCCATCCCCCCCCCTCTCTCTCTCTGCATTCTAACCACTGTGCCACCAAGTCCCCATAATAACAGGTATCACAGGTATTTCACCTTTCCTACACACTCCAATGCAACCGTCATTTCAACAAGATGGGCTCTGGGGATTTTTGTTCACTTTCTTTTGCTTTGTTTTTTGTTTGTTTGTTTTATATGAGATCCAGGCAGAAGACAAGCAGTTTATTATTACGTACCTCCTAAAATGTAGGCTGGAAAAAACCCAATAGACAAGCCTGAAGGTAGATTCACAGCCTTATCACCACAAATACAAATCACTGCTGTGTGTTTTTCTGAAAGCAAGCTTTGGAGTCTACTTGTAAACTGAACTTGGTGGAAAATACAGTCGCACAGACATTGGTGGGTGAGAGTCAGTAAAGTCAAAACATCTATGTGGTCCACATTGCATTGGCTTTTGGTAGGGTTTGGGTTAGAAGGCAAAATGCTGACATTAATAAACCTAAGATTGTCTACTGTTGACCTCACCCCATTCCTAAGAGGTCTGTAAGGAGCATGCATAAGAGCACCAGCGTGCCTACCATTCCTGTCTTAATGTTTTCTCTACTTGTATCTATATTATGTATTCAATTCATGCTTATAATTATATAAATTATCTAATATGTTCTTGACAAATAAATAAAAATAAATAAATATTTATAGTCTTATATGCCTTGGCTCTTGGATATTTTTCAGGATTCACTCCTTCTCTTGGAACAGTTCCATTGATGTTTCTCCCAAGTGAGGTTCTTAACTTCCTACATGTTGGAGATAAGAGGAATGGGAGCTGGAAGTTATGACTTCCCCTGGGGATTCCCAGCTGGTGAAATAGTCTTCCTTGAGAACTCTAATCAACACCATCCTTGGAATCTTTTCATGCAATAGGGAAGACAGGTTCTTTCCTAGAGTTTCTGATATCCAGATGGTGGCTGCTGGGATTGGTGCCAGGGCTGTATTTGGATTTGTGTTTAACATTTAAATTGTAGTTTTAATGTAGATCTATTTTTCATTGGATTGTAAACTGGCAATAGTCCATTTGATTATGGTAGTCTATAAAATCAATCAATCAACCTTTCATTATGAGTCTTAGCCTTATAATTTTCTCATCTGGTGATTGTGAATCCATAAAGAAATATAGGCATATATCTAACAAGTCAATGAAGTGTTCTGAAATACAGGCAGGGAAAGGTATACTCTTGCATAATTTCTTCACTTTATAGTACTGGTTTTGGCTTTATAAGTCACATTTTGCCCCATGCAGCCTGAATTTCCTGGGAATTTAATTCAAAATCTCAGACCAGCTGATACTTTGCAAGGGCTGAATGACATTCAAGGGCTGCATGAAAAGGATAAAACTATAATTCATAAAACTTTTCTTTAATAAAGAATTGTTCATGACTAACTATGAAATACAAGAACAATCATAATAGAATATTAATTAACACTGATCATTAAATGCTGTTATGAGCTCTACACTGATTATACAAGAACAATCCATCATTGTAACAATGGGCCATTAAAAATACCATTATATTAATTCTAATAATCATCCACTTTAGTCTTCCTTTTGAATTTATTTATATTTTGTAGAACTATTTTTTGGAAAGTGGCTAGAAACATCTTAATCTAATGCTGTTTTTTGAGAATTCTGATAGTTAAACTCAGTTCAGGGTTGAGAAGATACTCTAATTGTTTATTGTTTTGGATATTGTAATGAGGACCATATGAAAAAATAAATATATAGGTCCAGAATATATATGCCCACTCCATAATGATCTCATTTATTAGCAAGAAATGTTTAAGATGTAAGTTCAGTTTTTTAAAAGGTCAAAAGAAAATGCTACATGTGTCATAGGTCAATATTAATAAATTGTTATATTTTATTACCCTTTTCTATTTTTACTGTGATCTTTGAAGTCTTAAATGAGATTGTTCTATGTTAGGCGCTAAATAGGTGATTTCTGAACTCAGGTTTATGAAAATTCCAGAACAGATGAAGGATGTCAGCACCTGAATGCCAGTTTTTAAACTTGGCCAGCGAAGGGATTTTTAATAATGGTAGAGTGTGGTCAACAAAAAGTTTGTGCCTGATTTGGCCATTTGGAAAATAATCTGCCTCAGTTTGAACCAAATGGGAGGATTTCATTTTCACTTGGATCCACCTCAAAATTGACAGAGTTGGAGCATCTCAGAATCTTTTCCCACTTGAATTTAACTGTTGTGCAACCAAATTTTGTCTCCTTTATTTTCATGATGAGTTCTTCATTTGATTCTCGTCTCATAACTGAGGCAGTCTTAAATTGTTCTTAAATTGTTCCAGAATTAAAGTTGTGCTTGGCTCTTTATCTTAAACTAGGTTTCATTGTGGGTACTATCTTCCATGCTTTATCAACCATTATTTTGGTTGCATAATCAGGTGAGCGTAGATCAGCCTTGTACCTAATAGTCATTTTAGCCTGGTGAGAACTAGAGAAGTTTGGTGGTAGGGGAAGTAAACAAAGTCTGAGGAATCCTTCTGTCTCTGTCCTCTAAAGAACACTATTTGCTAGCGTTGTGACTGGATACCATCAGGGCAACAAATTTTCTGTGGGACTATTAGATAGGACATTATTTCAGTTGGGAGGAAGAACTTTGAAAGCTGCTATCTCTCACCAACTAAGTTTCTCAATTTTATTTTTCTCAGATTTGGAGGGAGGATTAAAGACTTCAGTAATCTTCTGTATTGTTTAGTAGGCAAACTGAAAATATCCCATGTAGTGATACCTTTAATTACACACTACCTAACACTTATATTTCAAGAGTACAAGTGTAGGCATGTTTCCAAAACGATAACTTTGGACAGAGTTAAATGATATTTAAGTACAAGAATTCACCAAAGCAGTCTAAATGGAAACCCCCAATCAATAATCTCAAGTTATTACATTGTAATATGTCAGCTTTTTTATTTTTGTCCTTTCTTTTCTCCCTATCCTAGACAAGCAAGACTGAAAGTAGATTTGTTTTTTTGCAAGCACAACACTTGCTTCCTCTTTACTACAAATGTACATTTCTTTCAAAACCTAGCAACAATCCAATTTCTGCTCAGGTCAATTTGTAGATCTTGTTTCATCTTAAAGAAGTCAAAATCAGTTTAGTTTGACTTGAGTCTCAGGACAGAAATCCAAAGGCTATCCATATTATTTAGTTCTGGTCACAAGTGCTTATTGTTAGGAAACGCTACTGAACAGAGATAGTAAAGCTCATTTGCTTTACTATCTGTGCCTTAATTTACCCTCTTGCCTGATTAAGTTAGACTTATGAAGCTGTTATTGTCATCCTATATGATTTACATTTCACATCATATGCAATTTGGAAAGGCCCATTTCCTTTTTAGGACATAATCTTAATTACTTCACAATCAAGCAGTGACTTTCTTCCTTCTGTGTTTTCTAATATAGAATAAAGGTAAAGGTTCCCCTCGCACATATGTGCTAGTCGTTCCTGGCTCTAGGGGGCGGTGCTTATCTCCATTTCAAAGCTGAAGAGCCAGCGCTGTCTGAAGACGTCTCCGTGGTCATGTGGCCGGCATGACTAATGCCAAAGACGCGTGGAACGCTGTTACCTTCCCACCAAAGATGGTCCCTGATTTTCTACTTGCATTTTTTATGTGCTTTCGAACTGCTAGGTTGGCAGAAGCTGGGACAAGCAATGGGAGCTCACCCCGTTACCCGGCACTAAGGTAACACTGAACTGCCGACCTTTCAATCGACAAGCTCAGTGTCTTAGCTGCTGAGCCACTGCATCCCTTCTAATATAGAATACTTCTACTTATTGGGCCTATCAGATCTGGGCTGCAACAATTTGGATGACAATCACATTATAAATTCTTCTAGTAGTTACTAGTAGTTACCTAGATTACACACTGAGACACAGACAGTTACACAGAAAAAACATGTAGATACACACATATACAGTATAATGTAGCTGTAGATTATATAGATTAAAGCCCAGATATGGTAACCCTAGTTTCCATGTCAATATCAGCCCAAGAATTGAAAGAATTCTAGCCATGGTGGCACTCTTTTGATGCTTCTTAAAAGACCTATATTTCCAGGTATTTTTCATTAAATGAGTATATTTTAGAGATAATGTGGAACTGTGACACGCATAGCACTCCAGAATATTGGGATTTGCATAGGAAAAAAATTCTTTGACAGCTGCTTTGCTGTTTTGCACTGTTCCAGACCAAACTTGATTCTGCTTTGGGTTTAAGACGGAGCTCCACTTCAGTTTTCTGAAGCTTATTTCCTCCATTCATCATGGATGCACAACCTGCATCTCCCAAAGCAGTTTTCAGTAGAAAAGTTAAAATTATTATGTTTTTCAATCATAATCTTGGATAAATGGGGTGGAATGGATGACTAAGGGATTTTGTTGTTAGTTGCGAAGTTGTATCCCATGCACAATGTTCCTCCAGGCCTTCCTGTCCTCTACCATCCTCTGGAGTCCATTTAAGCTCATGCCTACTGCTTCAGTGACTCCATCCAGCCATCTCGTTCTCTGTCATCCCCTTCTTCTTTTGCCCTCAGTCTTTCCCAGCATTAGGCTCTTCTCTAGTGAGTCCTTCCTTCTCATTAGGTGGCCAAAGTATTTGAGTTTCATCTTCAGGATCTGGCCTTCTAAAGAGCAGTCAGGGTTGATTTCCTCTAGGACTGCCCAGTTTGATCACCTGACAAAGGGATGGAGCCATCTTATAATTCAGGTAGAAGAAAGATGTATTATTTTTTACAATGAACATGTCACTTTCTTTTTTAAAAATTTTTTTAATTCTCTTTTAATACAAAACATTCCATCATTCATTAAACTGTGTCATCTGAGTACAATTTTTTGTGTCATAACAGTTAAAACTTACCACCATATTCATTATTTATATCTACTCTTAGTTTAATATTAATACTTAATACTTAACATATCTATTATCATAACATTTCTCTTCTCAACTTATTTAACTTTATTATACATTACTTTAATATTTATTCTCTAACCATTGATAAAATAAATCCCATATATTATAATAATCAGATTCTTCCTTCCCTTTAATTGCAAGTGTTAATCTATTCGTTTCTGCACATTCCAATATTTTCTTAATATAGATGAAAATGTGATTAAGAACATGTCACTTTTGGATTTGATCATTCATTCTTGCATCCTGTCTAAGTGCGGCCCCAGAAACATTTAGTAAAAGTCACATGAGATTCTCAATCCCCCTTTCCCAAAGGTTTACAACCAGCAAATGGGAAAACAAATACATGGCCACAACTTCTTGTCACATTTGAGGCTAAATGGGGTGACATTTTGAAGTAGGATATATACAAATGTATAGAGATTATGCGTGAACAGAGTGCACTAACTATTAATTCATATCTCTTTAAAATACATTGGAAATGGAAGAGGCTCAATGTTGTGAGCATCATGATCCTTAGTGTGCTACTGCTTTATCCTAAACTGACTTTTAAAAGAGTCTCCATGCACTAATGTTTGAAAACTGTAGGAAACTCATTTGTGGTTTGGAAACCTCAACAATCAGTAAAAAAAAAAAAAAACACCTATTTTTTTAAATGTCTCCTCCACTTTTTTTTAATTTGACAGTTTCAGAGAATTGTTCAGAAACATTCGATTCCATGGAACATAATTAACCACAATAAAAGAGAATCCAATCATGTCCTACAACTCAATAGATGGTGGTAGCAGAATTTTTTGCTAATATTAAGGAAAATCTGGATTCAATGAGAGATTGAATTGCTTTCCTGATAGAGCCAGTGACTTTTAAGAGACCTGTACAATGTCACAATTACTTGCCATGTCCTACTCCTGTCCTACTTGCTTTAGAAACAAATAACCAGATCAGCAAAATAAGGTCACTTCAAACAATGTTTCTCCTTGAAAAAGTAAATTTTACATCAGAGTAGACACATCAGATATAAGCTGCAAACGTTGGATGAGCAACAGATGGCAACAAAGTTGAGTTTTCAGTATGCAATCATTTAGAACTTGTGCAGAATTTCACAGTCCAGAACTGATCACCTTTAAATAAAAGATACTCATTTTTTATGAAGCTAAGAGGTGAATTATTGTCTAGCTCTAGGAATGAATGGAACCCTAACCCTAACCCTAAGGGATGTGGTGGCTCAGTGGCTAAGATGCTGAGCTTGTTGAGCGAAAGGTCGGCAGTTCAGTGGTTCGAATCCCTAGTGCTGCATAACTGGGTGAGCTCCCATTACTTGTCCCAGCTTCTGCCAACCTAGCAGTTTGAAAGCACGTAAAAAATGCAAGTAGAAAAATAGGGACCACTTTTGGTGGGAAGGTAACAGCGTTCCATGCGCCTTTGCCGTTTAGTCATGCTGGCCACATGACCATGGAGACGTCTTCGGACAGTGCTGGCTCTTCAGCTTTGAAACGGAGATGAGCACCACCCCCTAGAGTCAGGAACGACTAGCACATATGCGCGAGGGGAACCTTTACCTTTAACCCTAACTTACAGTGAAAGTCCAACAACTCAAGTTTAAAGTCTCCAGTTCCAGACTGTTCACTGCCGGAATAATTTTTGTGCATAGGTACTTTCTTTGTGTATGTTGCCTCTTACTCAGCTGGATTTATTTGGCTTGACCCTCATCTTCACTGCAACTTTCTTTTTACTGCTCATTCTTGGCTAGATTCACTATGCTTGACCTAAAACTCTGTCCTGGATTTTGTTTCTAGTGACCCTAGTGCAATCATCCCTGGCAAGAAACATCCATTAGCAGTGGGAAAACAATATTTTTAAACTATGTCACTATTGTTTCTTTAAGCCTTTTAAAATTCAGTTTCTACATTTATTTTTCATTATATGTTGCCTTTAATTGTGTGAGGATCAGTTCTATAGAAACAGCAGTCAGGTTTCTAAATGCTATGTATGAGGATTCAGTACAATGCAGAACAATTGCCTCGAAGAGGTAGAAATTCTATTAACTTTGATAAGTGAGGTATGCATAGTATTTTTTTTAAAGCACAACAGGAGCTATTGTGAATCTGCATTGGTTGGCATTGAATGTGCAACTTTTTAGTCATTAAAACTAAGCTACTGTCATTAGGATACAATGGGCAGCAATCATCTAAACTGTAAATCTTCTAGAACTGGGAAACAGCAGGCAGGATAGAAAATAATCTGATTCCCAGGACTATTGCAAGATAAACACAATATTCCAAACATCAAAATAAAAATATCATAAAAATGAATATCAGTGATATAAAAGTAAAGGCACTAATAAATACAAAAACTTGATAATATTCATCCTGGGAGGTCAGAGTAGTGCTTTAATGCTCTCATAGGATAAAGAAAGTGAATAATTGCCTACTCAGTTTCATAAGCACCCATAAATTCCACTCTCTTAACTGTTCTGTCCTAGTCCAAGCAGGCAGAAACATGAGAGATGCGGTTGCAAGTTTTATTGTTGGTCTTTGGAAACAAAAGTTACCATAGCTTTACATTCTCACAGTGTTTTACAAATTCTAGTATTACTTATGTCCTTTTTTTTCTCTATCTGTTCCAGTTATTTATCCATTTAGATTGTAAACTTAATTGTAATTTTATAGGATTCTCTTGTGTTTAAATTGCTGTACTCTGGAGAGGTTGGCCAATAAAAAAGAATATATATATATAGGCTTGAACTGTCAGAGTCCTTGATGCTCTGTGACTTAGTTGTTTGCTGGCAGATATTTTATTACCCGATTAGGTAAAATCTTTGGTGCTAGTTAATGTGGGGTTTGCACCCTGTTTATATGCAGAAGCTTGCCCTACCAGTGTTACCGAGGTTAGGTTTTCTCCTTTGTAATTACTGAATTAGTGTATTGTTTTCTGCTTGATTGTCTGCTTTTAATCTGGGTGTCGGGCACTGGCAAGGAGGTGTCTGGTCTTTTTGCCTAGGATGCTCAGCTTCCAAGTTGAAACTATGGTCAAGTCTGTCCATGTGTGGTGAGATTAAGGAGGTTTTGTTGTGTTTTCTGACTGCTAGTTGGTGTTTCTGGATGAGCAGAACAGAGTTTCAAAATCCAAAGCAGTAAGAAAGAGAGACGTTAGAGTCATCCATGCTGACCAGTGGTGGGTTTCAAATTTTTTTACTACCGGTTCTGTGGGTGTGGCTTCATGGGCGTGGCATGGCTTGTGGGCATGGCAGGGGAAGGATAATGTAAAATTTTCATTCCCTCCCCACTTCAGGGAAGGTTACTGCACAATCCCCATTTCCTCCCGATCAGCTGGGACTTGGGAGGCAAAGTGTTCTGTTCGCAGAACAAAGGCTAAGGAAGAGGCGAGGCAGGATAAACGTTTCAAACATTTATTGACTAACAATAACAGCTAACAGTGACTCGCTCTCTGCTTAGCTAACTACCTTGGAGAGCGAGCGTCATCTGAGGCATTGACAGTTCTTTTATAGCCGGCTGTCAGAAGCTGGGCCAATCAGGAGCCTCCAATCTCCCGCCGGCTGCTTGCCGGCATACGGACCAATCAGATGCTCTATTGGCCGCTCGTGCTTGCCGTCCGTACGTAACACCCCTTTCTTCCCGGATGGCACAAGCATAATCTGCGAGGTAAGCCGGGCGCCTCCTGTTCCTTTCTGACCTGCGCAGCCTGCCCGAGTCAGCTGGAGTGGGATGACCACTTAGCGCTTCAGTAACTCCTGGAGACTGCGTTTCAACCTCGGATGGCAACTCTTGCGGCAGCATGGGTACGGGAACAACGGGTGAGTCTGTGGGTCCTTCGTCGTCGGGTAGAGGCTCAGGAAGTGACTTGTTCTCTGCAGCCGGGGTTCCAGCAGACCCCGGTGTGACCAACCCAGGTAGGGCTTCACTAGCGATCATCTCTAGTGGGGGCAGACGGCGGCGGCGCAGTTGGTCCACATGCCTCCGCCAGGTCCGGCCATCCCCCAACTGAACTCTGTATGACCGAGGCCCCGTAACCTCAATTATTTGCCCTGGCAACCAGCGAGGATCCCCCCCATAATTTTGGGCGTATACCCACTCTCCCTCTCGGAATGCACGGGCTCCGCCACTTGAGTCCAGGGGTTTTTCCGGACAATAATCAGGGTGTAAACGATCCAAATCTGTTCTTAACCGGCGGCCCATCAATAACTCAGCTGGACTGCGGTTTGTCGTAGGGCAGGGGGTCACGTGCTGCGTTAATAAGTAGGTAGTCATTCTAGTGTGCCAATCCCCAGGCCCTATTTTGACAAGAGCCTCCTTGGCCGATCGCACGGCCCTTTCAGCCAGGCCATTTCCGGCCGGATGGAACGGGGCCACTGTGACATGCCTAATGCCATGACGTGCTAAATAAGTTTGGAAAGTGGCTGACATCAGTTGTGGCCCATTGTCAGTTACAATCACATCGGGAAGGCCGTGGGTTGCGAATACTTTTCTTAGTGCCCGGACTACTGCCTCTGCTGTGGTAGAAACCATTGCCACCAACTCAACCCACTTAGAATAGGCGTCTACAATGACCATAAAGGTATGGCCGTGGAAGGGGCCCGCAAAATCCAAATGAACCCGGGACCAGGGGGCCTTTGGTAACTCCCACTCCCTAACCGGAGCCTTAGGAGGGGCTGAGCTGGTGCGCTGGCACTGCTGGCACTCTGCGACCCAGTGCGAGATTGCTTCATCTAACTTAGGCCACCATAGATAACTGCGGCCTAAAGCCTTCATCCGGGCCATGCCCGGATGGCCATTATGCAAAGTCTCCAGGACCTGCCGCCTTAGTTCTACGGGAATGACTACCCTGGTGCCCCACAACAGGCAACCTCGCAAGGTGGATAGTTCCTGCTGTCGGATTTTGTATGGAAGGAACTCAGAATCTAATCGCCCTGGCGGCCACCCCCTTCTCACCCAGTCTAGGACCTGGTGTAAGATCTTGTCTTTGGCGGTGTACCACGCGACGTCAGCAGCAGAAACCGGACTCTGTCGGTCGTCAATCTGAAGAATTGAGGAGGCAGGAGCAGGGTCGACGACAGGAACAGGAAGGGGGCATCTGCTGAGTGCGTCAGCATTCCCCAAGTCCCTACCAGGGCGGTGGGCAAGATGATAGTTATAGGCCGCCAGGAACACGATCCACCGGGTCATACGTGGGGACAGGATCTGCGGGGACTGGCGATCGCCGGCCAGAATGCCCAACAGCGGCTTGTGATCTGTGAAAATGCGAAAAAAACGTCCATATAAATAATCATGAAAACGTTTAACGCCGGCCACGATGGCCAATGCCTCCTTGTCGATGTGCCCGTAATTGCGTTCAGCGGCAGAGAGAGTTCGGGAGTAAAATGCGATGGGGGCCTCAGTCCCGTTAGGTAGCTGGTGGCTCAGAACGGCCCCCACCCCGTAAGGAGACGCGTCGCATGTCAGAGTCAATGGGAGTTCGCTGTCATACTGCACCAAAACGGAGTCAGATGTGAGTAGTTTTTTTACAGCCCGGAAAGCATCGGCCTCCTTGCGTCCCCAGGTCCAAGGTGTTGCTTTATCCAGAAGGCGGTGAAGTGGCTCGGCGACCGTTGCCTTGTGATGTAAGAATATATTATAAAAGTTCAGGAGGCCCAGGAAGGCTTGTAGTTCAGCTCGGCCGGAGGGAGGTGGTGCACTTTGGATGGCTTGCACCTTTGCAGGTGTTGGGTGCAGGCCGGCAGCATCAATGAGGTAGCCCAAGAACTCCACCTGCGGCACCCCCAATTTGCACTTGTTGGGCTTGAGTTTGAGTCCTGCTTGACGGAAACGGGATAACACGGCACGGAGGCGGGTGACGAGGTCAGCTTCTGTTGTGGCGGAGACGAAAACGTCGTCAAAATAAGGAATGACGCCTGGCAATCCGTGCAGCAGCCGTTCCATTAAGCATTGGAAAATGCCTGGGGCGACGCAGACCCCAAATTGCAATCGTCGACAACGGAATGCCCCCCGGTGGGTTACAATTGTCTGGGCATCAGCGGTGGCGGAGTCCACCTCCAATTGTTGATATGCTTGCGCCATATCCAACTTAGCGAAAATTGAGCCACGGCCCAACGAGTGGAGGAGGTGGTGCACTACTGGAACAGGGTAGGGGTGAGCCTGTAAAGCCCTATTTATGGTCGCCCGATAGTCCTTGCAGATGCGGACAGAGCCATCAGATTTTATAGGGGTGACAATTGGTGTCTCCCACCTTGCGTGATCCACCTGTTCTAGAATCCCTTGCTCTAAAAGTCTATCAATTTCCTTATCGACTTGAGCGCGGAGTGCCAAAGGCACCCTACGTGGCTTAAGTCGTATTGGGGTGACCTTGGGATCCAAATTGAAGGAGATGGGAGTACCTGTATATCTGCCAAGACCCTCACTAAATACGTCTGAGAATTCTGTGAGCAAGTCAGAGAATACATCAGAGGAAGTTGCATGGATACCGGTAATAGATAACCCTAAAGCGTCAAACCATTCTAATCCCAATAAACTGGGAAGCACGCCATTAACAACTATTAAATTAAGGCGGCCACTGAACCCCTTGTATTTAACCCTAAAACATCCTGACCCTAAAACTGGAATGTAATTACCTTGGTAGTCGCGAAGCCGGAATGTACAAGAGGCTAAACGCCTCTTTGACATCGTGGGCACCAGTCGTTTAAGAGTGCTCCAAGAAATAATCGACACTGACGACCCAGAGTCCAATTCCATTTTGCATGGCTGACCCTCTATTAGGACTGTGAGGAAAATTTTCTTCCTCAACCCTGACTCTGCCTGACCTATAATTGTTTCCGGGTGGCAATCACCCCGGTAAACAGTAAAACATTCTTCCTCACCCTTACTCTGCCTATTCCGGGGTTGATAATTCCTGTTAGATCTAAGAAAACTATTATTAGGGTTATTATTGTTATTATTATTAGTCGGCTGGCTGGATTTACAAACCCTAGCAAGGTGGCCTTTTTTACCACATCGCCTGCAGTCAGCATTTCTGAACCTACATGCAGAACGGGAATGATTTCCTCCGCACCCTGCACAGGGGGCTTGAGTTCTATTTCCTTCAGAACTCCCTCCCTTCTTACGAATTGCTTGGAGACGACTTACGTCTTCCTCGCCCTCTGACAGCTGGTCAGACATGACTTCAGCCTCCTCGTGGTGAACCGTGGCAGGGTTTTGGGACACCAGCGGGCTGAGATTTTTCCTTATTTCGGTGGCTGACAGAACAGACAATTCAGAGGCTCTAGCCTCATCTATAGCCGTTTGCAACGTAATATCCGTCTTAGCCAAAAGGCGACGTTGCAATCGGATATCCCTGACCCCGCATATTAACTGGTCCAAAAGGATATCCTCCAAGTAATCTCTAAAATCACAATACAATGCGGCCGCCCTTAACGCTGCCACATATTGGCTAATAGTTTCCCCCTCTGCCTGAATGCGGTGCCGAAACGCAAAACGTCTGGCCACTCGTGAGGGGAGAGGAGCATAATGGCTCTTCAAAATAGCTAACAAAGTCTCCCAGGGTACATCGTGGACAGTCCGAGGCGCCAGTAGCGCCCTGGCTGTCTCGAACATCTCATGGCCACAAACACTGAGGAAAACAGCTAACTTCCTATCCCCTGGCAGGCTTTTATAATCATTTGCGGTGAGGAAACAGTTAAATCGATCTAAGAAGGAATCCCAGGTCTCCACTGCCTGGTTGAAAGGCGCGAATGTAGATAGGGTGGACATCTTCTGGAAGACAGCGTCAGGCTTTAGAATGAAGCTCCGTGCTTCAGCTCTAAAAGTGGCTTCGCTCAACCTGCCGCCTCAGGGTAATCCACAACCCTCGTCGCCAGTTGTTCTGTTCGCAGAACAAAGGCTAAGGAAGAGGCGAGGCAGGATAA